>VXBC01012128.1:930620-999812 GCA_013399945.1 Ploceus nigricollis
AGCAGCTGGTTCTTGGTGGGGCGGCTGCCCGGCTGCGCCGTGTCCCTGGAGCACCCGTCGGTGTCGCGGCACCACGCCGTGCTGCAGTACCGCGGCGCAGGCTGCTCCCCCGACGACCCCAGCGGCGCCGATGCCGCCGGCTTCTATGTGTACGACCTGGGCAGCACCCACGGCACCTTCCTCAACAAGGCGCGGGTGCCGCCCCGCACCTACTGTCGAGTGCGGGTGGGCCACGGGCTGCGCTTCGGTGGCAGCTCCCGCCTCTTCCTCCTGCAGGTGGGTCGGGGTTCGGGCTCGGGCGGCTCCGGAGCGTGTGCGGGGTGGTAAAGGCTGGCCCGGATCAGACTCAGGAGTTTTCCCGGCTCCATCGGGTTACTGCCTGAGGTGTGAGGCGGTTTGGAAGCAGTCCAGCGCTGCCGTGGTTGTTTTACTGGGAGAAAAGCTGTGGCTATCTGCTGCCGGCTCTGCAGTGAGGTGTGAGGCTGCGGGTTTCTGCTGATGTGCTGTGAGTGCAAAAGGCAATTCTCTCCAACAATGTGATGTATTAGGAATGTCTTTCTGACAGTATGATGCCCCAGTAAATGAAGAACTAATATTTCTTTATGAAAAAGGGGAGTGTTTATTAGTCGGGACTTTGACAGCACATCGTGTGTTGTACACGCACTTCAGAAGCTGCTCATTCCTCAGATTCACCCGTGTAGTTCTGATGTGAATTTTTGCCTTTAGCCTTTTAATTACAGTTATATGTGAAATGGATCTGACTGTAAGTACACTTTAATGCTTATTTCTCTGTGTCCTTCTTTTGAAAATGCCATTAAAACTAATATATTTTTGAATGTAAACCATAACTAATGGTCAAATAATTCCACTTTTTGAGGAGCAGTGTAATGATATGCCTATGTTATTATATGTAACCCGCATGTGTTCTGGAAATACTTCTTTGGGTTTTTTTAAAAACACTTCTGCTAATTTTCTGTTTTGACTTAGGGACCCAAAGAGGACCAGGAGTCTGAGTCAGAACTAACTGTGACTGAACTGAAGGCACTACGCAAGCAGCAGCAAGCAAAATTAGAAAAGACAATGTTGGGAGAGGACTCTGATGAGGAAGATGAGAAAGAGGAGAGAAATGAAAGGAGTCAGAACAGTGATATGAGCTGCTCGTGGGGCATGGGTAAGTGATGGTGTATCAATTGGCTGATATGCATTCGGCGGTCTCTAAACCCATTTTCACTGAGTATTAGGGTTAATATTCCAACTGGCTGCCAAGAGTCACAATCCAGTCAAAGTTTTTGAGTACAGACAAATCCTTCTGCTGCTAAAAGGAAGGATATGTGACAAGCTAACATCTGGTGAGCTCCTTTTAAACAGGAGGAGGTAATTTGCCTATACCTATAAAAGGCCATGAAACTTAGAGCTTAATCAATGCTCTTTGGTTTGTGATAATGTCCACACTTTTGCCCAAGAGGTGAAATTTAACTGCTTGAGACTTGTATGCAGTATAGCTATCTTTACATTTAAACAGGAAGTCCACATATTAGAGCTAGGTAAATTATAATTAATGAGCTTTTTGCAACAAAGTGAGTTGGGCTTTTTTGAGTGAAAATGTTTAAGGTCATAAACCTTTGAAAGTAGTGAGACTGACATTGATCTGCAAAACTGAATCGTGTATTGGAATAACTAATAGCAAAAAACCTATTTTTTTGATTGGGTACAGGAATAATAAATTTAAGGGAAGTAATTTTATGATGTAGCTGCTACTTCTTTCAAACTAATGAAAGCTGAAATATGGTGGTATTCTCTTTCTCATGTTGCATGGGGCTTTTTTGGCCTTTGTGTGTCTTCTAGGTGAGGATGCTGAGGAGGATGAGGTTGAAGAAAACCCTATTGCTGTTGATTTTCAGGATGTTCAAGATGCCTTTTATATGAAAGACCCTAGGAAGGCCTTACAGGGCTTTTTTGATAGAGAAGGTAATTTTTTTCTTTTTTTTTTTTTTATTTAATGCGATTTTTTTTTACTTAGCAAAGTGTTATTTTGTTGTTTATTTTTGCAGGGGGATTTAAGGTGTCATGTGGGAGCAAAACTTTTCTGTTACGCTGTGGGTAACATTTTTTGTTTCATCAGGTTTTGGTGGGGATTTGTGGTAGTTTGTTTTGGGTTCTTTTCATTAAAACTTGGCTCACCATTGTATATCTGAGTCTTAGTTACTAATTCCTAAACTGTAGTGAGCAGCTTGTACTCTGGAATATTCTTCAGCTTGTATCCTCTGGAGTGATACTCAAACTTCACCTGTGCTTTGAAGCTATGTGGAAAAATCAAAACCCGTCAATTTCCAGACTATTTGCTTTGGAGATGGCTGTAATTGTGTATAACTGTAAAATAGGAAAATCTGAAAAAGACAAAGGCAGTAATTAAGTGGTCTAAAGTTTCAGTGGTTGCTAGTGAAACTTAAAGAATATTCACTTATTTGTTGAAGTGAAAAAGCAGCCTTCAAGACAAACAGTATCTGTGAATTCAGATGCAAGCTGTTGTTGCTTCAGTGTCATTTACTTTAATACATACAGAGACAAGATTTTTTTTTCTTTGAATTACATGTTCCTAAACAGGCCACTTAGAGATTTTTTTGGTCTGAAAAAGCCTTGATTTTGAAAAAAAAAAAACAAATCAGCATAAGTAAAGCAAAATCATGGTATGTAACAAGAGCTTGTTATCCCTTTTGTTTAGAAGAATGTCCCATGACGTTCTTCTCTGCTATAAAGATTATTCCTGCTTATTTCAATTTTGGTTACTACATCAATTTTCTTTTCTTCTCTAGGAGAAGAGTTAGAATATGAGTATGATGATCGTGGGCACAACAGCTGGCTATGCAGGATCAAGTATGTACATCTCCATTCCTTTGGTACATGGAAGCTGACTGTTAATTTGCAAACAAAAGATGAAGGAATTACTTGTTGTGTCACACTTGGCAAGGAAGCCAGCTAAATTTAGATTTAAGCCCTGATACTGAGACAGAGGTTCCAGGATAAGTGCCTAGTGCAGTGTCTGTGCTCCTTTTTTGTTCTTACAAGATCTGGTTTTCCTAGGTGATGAAAATTGGGAAAGCAAGTGTCTAGGTTCTTTCAGCTCCCCTTGTTTTGAGCAGTATGTAAAATAGAAATACAAAAGAAGAAACTAGGAGACAATCTCTTTCAATTTCTAATGAGAAAGGTCAAAAAAACCCCAAACTTAATTCTACTGTCTGCCCAATTTCAGTTCCTGTATGGTATAAGGCAGTTTTTGAGGGGTTCCTGCTAGAGGCCTCTAATGTAATTATTTTATTAGACATGAGAAGGTGAGGTGGAAATTAAGTCAACAAGTCTCAACATGGTAATGATAAAAAATCCTTTGCTTCGTCATGGAAACTGTTTGTTATTCATGTTGTATGGATACAAGATACCTGTACTTAAAATGATTGAGGGATTGACATTTAACCTTTTAACTTCCTATATTTCTAATGGAATAAATAGAGGAAAAATTGCTGTTTTGACCAGTGAAATACAAATTGACTTACATGATTAGGAAGTCATGCTTGTGTTTTGATTGGTTCTGTATGAAATGAAAAGTGGAAAAATTTGACACAAAAAAAGATTAAAATGAAATGGCAATGCCATTGTAAAATATCTGACTAGCATCCCTGAAAAGCTGTTTGTATCTGAGCTGTTCTCTGATCCTTCAAACTGAACAGGTTGCCTGTGGATGATGCATCAGGGAAGCAGCTAGTGGCAGAAGTTCTCCATTCAGGAAAAAAGAAAGAAGCAATGATACAATGTGCACTGGAAGCTTGCAGGCTGCTTGATGCTCGAGGAGTACTGAGGCAAGAAGCAGGTGAATAACTGTGATCATCCTAAATGCCCTAAATTAGGCATTTGAGATTGCTATCTTGAATTTGCTTTATTGCTGAGTGATATGCAAATCATTTTGTTTCTTGCCTTGTCCTGTGCCTTTCTCAGTATCTCGAAAAAGGAAATCAAAGAACTGGGAAGATGAGGATTTTTATGACAGTGATGATGACACCTTCCTTGATCGAACTGGTGCTGTGGAAAAGAAACGACTGAACAGAATGAAGAAAGCTGGTAAAATAGAAGAAAAACCAGAGACCTA
Organism: Ploceus nigricollis; assembly: GCA_013399945.1. Lineage (NCBI taxonomy): Eukaryota > Metazoa > Chordata > Aves > Passeriformes > Ploceidae > Ploceus > Ploceus nigricollis. Next base: position 934,759 of record VXBC01012128.1, read on the forward strand.
CGACTCCCTGGTAAGAATAATTATTATGACATGTCAGGGTTACTCTCTCATAATGCCTGTATTATATTATGACTAAGAAGAAATCTTAGTGGATCATGGCAGTGGATGAAGGAAATGCCAGAACAGGATACTTTTAAATTAGTTTTAAATAATTGGAAAATAATTCCAAGCTTTTAAGTCCACAGGACACATCCCAAATAAATATCTCATTCTGCTTCAAAGAATAAGAGTCCTGGATTGATGGGCATATGACAATAATAAATCCTACAAAGACAGTAGGGTGTGAGGGATAGGAGGTGTTGGAGGGTTCAGTGGTGGTATAACACTGCTGCAGAAGAATTATGCATACTGTCATGTTTCAGAATAAATAGGTTTAAATAATTTTTTATGTCAAGAAATAAATACGTTTTTTAGGAACAATCTAGACTTCTAATTTTTTTCAGCCCAGGAAGTCCTGGTTAAAGCTCAGAAGTAGAAAAGTGGAAGTAATTTGATAGGATACTTGAGTAACTGTTAAAATGAGATTTTAACAAGGTAAAGTCTTCTAAGCATGTTGTTCTCTCATAGGTCACAAAGCTAAAAGAAGCAGAAAATGAGCTTTCTGAAATAACAGAGAAGCTGAAGGTTTCAGGGAAAGGTAAGGCATGAAGTTTATTTCATCCCAGTGCTTTCCATAAAGAATAATACAGAATCGAAAATTATCTTAGGGATTTCTCTTTTCAAAGGTTTGGGTTTTGTTTTTCTTCAGTGTCCACTTTTCACAAAGGGTTAGGAAGGTTTGCAGGTCACTGAATGAGCTCGAGAGAATTCTTACAGTCTTCATCCAATAGTTTATGTACTCTGTTTATAGTCACTTGCTAATGAATGCAGCTTTTTCAAAAGCAAGCAACATCTAAGTTAAAGTAAGGTGGCAAGTGTACAAGCTCCTGAAGTTCTGAGAGGGTGAGTATTATTACTCTTTATCTGCCCATACTGCTGAAAGTGACCCAATTTGAGGAATGCTGTTTTTCCCACTCCCTTAAAAAACATTTATAAGGGAGGAGGAAAAAACTCTCAGAAAAGGTAATAAATTTCACTTCTCTCATTGTAAATACCCTGTATAAAGGAAAGGTGGGAAGTGAGAAATGTGGAGGAAAAGCAGTTGACACTTAACGCGTATGTTCAATGAACATGCCAGTACAGGAGAGTCCCATTCAGGTTCTAGGACTATGCCTTTGTTTCTAAAGGCAGAGCCTTTCCAGACCAGTGATGGTATCTGTTAGTGAGTTATGTTTAAAAGCAAACTGTACCAATGGCTGCATTTTGCTTTCTGTTACTGATGATGTCTCATGAAGTAAAAGGAAGGTGGGAAGGAAATGTGTTTAGTCTGGTTGTTCACACAAAAACCTTACTAACAGAGTTGGCATTAATAAAGGCTGCACCATTAGTTGTCAGGAGTTTCTCTCCAAGAAGCCTAGCAGCAGTGTGACAGCTGGGCTATCTTCTGTGCGTTACATGACTGTGTTTCTTTCTAGTTATTCAGCTCCGCACCAAAACTCATTTATATCAACATCTTTGTTGGTGATTGATTATACCAGGTCCCTGTTCAAAAAGCAGTGCCATTCCACCAGGCATTCAAACTGATGTTCTGCGTGTTTGAAGGAATTGTTTTCAGCCTTATACTTTTGTTAAATATTTAGCAATTGACCAGCAAAATAAGCTAATGCTTAGATTGTCTGAGAGGTGTAATTCCAAGCTTTCATATCTTCTGATACTTTTGTTTCTACTGATGCTGTTTCTCAGCAAGACTGTTGAATTACATTGTAGTAGAGACTGGGTGAAGGGAGAGTCAGGTCATTTTTATACTTCTGCTAACACCATATAATTCTGTAGGCCCCTCCCCTACCAAAACATGGTCATGCAATCCCAATACACGTGTTTTTGTAAGTTGCAGGTGGTTACACAGCTAGTTTAGAGCCTTGGAAGAAAGTGGCACTTACTGAAGCACAGAATCATTCAGTATTGGATGGGAATTCCCTGGAACTAGGCCAGGGTAAAACAAACATAGCAAATATTGCATCAATCAGCTGGTTTGTTTGGGTGTTTTCTAGATTATTTTGTTTTCTCTTATTTGAATGCTTTAGGTTAATCACAGATGTTGAGAAAGCCAGGAGCAGGGTTATTGACCATGGAACTTGTGTACCAAAGTCATGATCTGTCCAGCAAAACTGCTGCATTACATCCAATTCTGAAACCTCAATGCACTTTTGTTTGCTCTAAATGATTATTTGGAGCCTAACGACAAGAGTGTAGAGACACCAGTGAGTGAATGACAGGCTAAATTGCTACACCTCTTACCAAGCACTTGGAGAAATTAAGTAGCTGTCTAAAAAAGTCTCAGTAGAAGTTCACAAATTGTTCCCTGGGGTTCTTCAGAACTAATTACTGCTGGACTGACTTGGTATCACTCATTCACTGATGCTGCTGAATGCAGATCAAATATGTGGAGCTCTTCAGTCTCATCTTTGGTTGCCCGTTCAGGAAAAATATCAATAAGTTGATGGTGCAGTAAATAGCCCTGTAGCTTTTTGTCACTGGGATATAAAGTATAATAGACATGATTGATTCACCTCCTAGTAATGTCAGATTTTAATTCAATAGTGTAGAAAACTGCTGCAACAGATAAGGAATGCTAACTGTAACCCTGCAAGCTGAACTGGCTGGTGTTAGGCACTGTTGGTGGAATTGAGCATAGAATCCAATTTGCAAGAAGGGGTGATCCAGCTCCCTCAGCATCACTCTCTGACTGAAGCACTTACACCACTCTGCAGTGCAACAGCGAGCTCTGGATTTAATTGTGGAGCTTTAATTGTTCTGAAGAATACAGCTACTCACTAAACTACATCTTTGTAATTTGATGTTTAAATCAAATTATCATTCTGCTCAGCTCCTGCCTGCAAGGAGGTTTAGACGTTGTTAACAATACCTTCTCATTGTTGGTTTTTATCTTGGTTCATATAAATAGTTGTGATGAAGAGAAAGAATATTTCTATCAGAATTTCTTTTATGACATGTTTTGTCATCATTTATGCTTGCATGGAGGTGGATGCTACAACTGTTTCTTATCTTTTGAAGCCTATTAATTCTGTATATATTTGAACAGTTTCTGTTATGGCTTTCTTGCATTTTCAAATGGTAAACTCTGTTTTGTTTTATATCAGAAATATCCTTTTCAATTGAATCCATTTGTAAGCATGAGTCTTATTAGACTTTAATTATTTAAGTCTTGTAAAGCTGCTCAAATATGTACTCTTTAGAATAACTTAGTCTGTTTTATTTTTATGCATTTAAAATTTCAAGTGCTACTTAATTAGCTCAAGCTGAACTAAAAATAACTCATTGATCAAATAATTGCCCTTGTGCATATATACAAAAACAATTAAAAGGCAGAAAACTATCTGTTAAAAGACTCGTTAAAATTCTGGCAAGAACATTTTTCTTTGTTTGCCTCCAGGTTATTTTTGAAAACCATGTAACAACTTCTGAAACACTGTTCAAGCCAAAGAAGGGCATTTTTCTGGATCTTTTTGTTTGATTATTTTAAATCCAGGTATTAGAAGAGTATTTCTTTTTCTTAGTCATTAGAGATTTAGTTTTACCTCCTGAGTTTTATTTTAATTAGTCAAGTATGCGTAATATTGTTAATATTTTGAAATTAGGTAGAGTAGAAAGACTGTCATTACTCTTTTTCAAGTTCAAATTAGTTTTCTTACAGAAAATCTAGTCAAAACAAAGGTACATTCTGTGTGATTGGCCTAATGCATGAAATTTGGTTTGTATTCACTCTTTCAGGAGTAGAAGGCAGCGTTGATCGATTTTGAACTTTGCAAATGGAAGAAGAAGAAGAAACCAGGTAAGACAAAATCTGATTCCTTATGCAGTGATGTAGGTTTTCGTGTGGCTGGGATTAGTTTAGTTTGTGACAACAAAAAAATCCCTAAGCCACTTTTTTAGGGAGAGCAGATCTAGAAGTGAGATGAACAACCAGGAATAGCACTCACAAAGAAACATTCTGTTTTAAGAGAGGCTTTTTTAGATAAGTGAATTAAAGTTTACTTTCAGGCTTTTGTTAGGAGAATGCTTTCATCTTTCCAGGCCTAACAACCTCCATTATTTCACAATTCAACAGAAACTCACAGAGAGGATAGTTGTTCCTATGTACCTTATTCTCTAAAGGCAGGATCTGATGATTACAGTTATCTCCCCACCATAACGTTCTATATCTTCCCTTTATCTTGCCTAGTCCAGTCCCATCCAGCAGCTCAAGATTCTTTGGATGAGTTCATGACTGAAATAAAATCAGGATGCACGTTAGACAGCGTGGCACGCAAGAAGCTTCACTTGCGGTCGTTTGAACTGAAGAAAGAGCAGCAGAGACTGAAAGGGTTGATAAAGCTTGTCAAGCCTACAGAACTGCCTGAGTTGAAGCCCCAGTAAGTCTTGGTGAAAACATAAAACAATTACTTTTCCCTTTATTCTTATCCATGGGCAGTTGTGCAAGCCCAGTAAATAGGCAGCTTTCCAATCACAAAAGCAGGACAGCCTTACGGACTACCTGGCTCATCTCTTTAAGGAGCTGCTGTGCCTCTGGGCTATTGCAGCTTCTGTGGCTGAGGGAAATGCACAACACTGGAGTGAGACCAGCCCAAGCTGGCAGGATGACACGGATAAGGGACTGGAAGCAGACTGTTAGCTTCTTTAATTTTTTCCCTTGTGCATCCAGAAGGAACTGAAGAATTTTACAGATACTACGTACAACATGAAACCCACTTTCACTCTGTGAAATGTATTTGGAAGTCAAATGTAGTGGCTGTTCAGCTACTGCCTAGCAGCACCACTGCAGTTTGAAAGGGTGTGTGCTGGGTTCATTTACTAGTGGCAGCTTGATTAGAGGTTAATTACCTAATTCATTTAAAATAAGGTTTGGCCTCCAAGTGTGTTTTTATATATATAAATATGTGTGTGTGTATGCAGTTGAATTTAAGGGAGTCTATGTGATACAGAGGGTTTTTTCCCTTGTTCATTTATTTTTTGCTTCCTATTATGGCTTGTGTCTGAATCCTACAACATGTGTGTATGATGGAGGAGTCATCTCCTGCAGCATCCTCCTTGGATGCTGCAAGTGGGAGAGAAATAAAAGGATTTTTATATATCCATTTCTCATAGGCAGACCTTTTTTTTTTTTTGTATTGGTATATATAAGATTTGTTTGATACTGTGTATACTGTTTCCCTTTGTGTCTAATTTTTATTAGGAGTGGGAGTTACAGTCTGAATGCAGAGAACAAGCCTAAAAAGCTGAACCTGCCTCTCTTTGGTGCAATGAAAGGGGGGAGCAAATTCAAACTGAAAACTGGAAGCCTAGGGGTAAGTTGGACTTGTAAGTGTTGCAGGTCAGTGGCTGTTTCTGGGACCACGTTCTCAGGCTGTGAAGGCTGTAGGTGGCAACTGTGTCTTCTAACATGCATGGAAACAGCGTGGAGGTGCAGCCTCTGGCAGTGGAAGGTGCATGGGCAATGAGCAGGGGCTGTTGGATGTCATTTGCTGCCAGCAGTTGCCATTCCGTGTCCTTGTACAGCCAGTTTCCTGGGGCACAGCTGTGGTCAAAAGGCAGTGGATCAAGAGAGGCAGTCTGGGGACATGAGCGCTCTGCCTCAGCAGCCAGTCCTTTTCTTGTTTTTCTCCATCCTCATAGCCAAAGTCATATCCATGATTGATGGAGTTTCCAGTGTCCCTCTTATGAAAAGACTGCACTCCTTGTTTATGGACTGGACTGGACATGTTTTTTCATCTTCCATCACATCTAATAACTTTTCCTTAAACCCTAACTATTTGTCATCCTGAGAGTGTTTCCTTACCACCTGTCTCTGACAGTGGTGTGTGTGCTTCCCCTGTAATGAGTATCTGTGACATCTGTCTCTGTCTTGGTGCTGATGCCCAGGTCTTTGTCTTGCAGAAGTTGCCTGTTAAGCGTCCAGACATCCCTGAAAGCTTGTTAAAAACGAAAGATGATGGACCAGAGGAGGAGGAGGAAGAGGAGGAAGAAGAAGAAGAAATGGAAGTGCAGCAAGAAGCACATGCAGTAAACAGCAGAGTGTCAAACCTGGACATGAAGATGACAATAGAGGAAGAAACAGGGAAAGAAACTCATGCTCCTGATGGCTCCCCTTGCAGTAACAAAAATCTAGAATCCCTTCAGGATGGTAAACCATTATTTCTGATTTTTCTAGTAATGAAGATGAGTCTGTTACTGCTGAACTTTTAAGAGCTATGTGAATCAAATGTTTGAGTCACAGGTTCTTCAGACTATTTATTTTCCATAGGTTTTTTTGCCATGAGTCCAGAGTCCATGTGGCAGCAGCTGAGTTTCACATGGTTCTAGGTAAAACTCTGTTTGGCAGTCAGTTTTTCATGCTTTTTGGTGAAATAGAACAAATCTCCTGGATGTAAGGAAGTCCTATTTTGATAAACCCTGTTTCCATTCAGTTGATTGTCCATGTGAAAACAACTGCAATGTTTTGTTGGCAGTAAAAGTGACATAATAAGAAAACAAATGTCTGTGCAAAACTTCAGATCCATTTGTAAGGAGGAAAAACTATTTCAAAAGTGGTAATGGAAAGGTACCTTTGAGGTATCTCAAATCCCTCCTTTCCTGTTTCAGCCTGATGCATTTGAAAAGTCAGTAATGATGTTTCTCAGTGAACAATATGTTTGATAACAGAAAGCTTGTTCTAGCTTTTTTGGCTTAATACTGGACATGTTGCTGCAGAAAAGTGTTTTAACAGATCACAGAATTTTCTTTATTGTATTGCAATGGACTTGGTGGATGAAATAATTTGGAAGATTTTTGAGAGCAGAGTTCTTCCTGAGACAAATGCAGCAAAGAGTTCCCTTTTGTGCTTGGTCTCAGGGATGCACTCTGCTCATCAATTACTGCAATGCCACACTAAGCTCTTCCTTTTTTGTGTTACAGGGGTTGATTTTCTGCCTGAGCCAAAGGTACTGAGGAATGAATCTCAGATGGGACCCTCACAAGAGAACTCCCAAGGTGAACAGTACAATACAGACTATTTTGTAATAGCATGTGGGTTTAGAAACTGACTAAAGGACTTATTATCTTATGTGGGTCAAAGGAAACTGAGCCTAATCTGGAGCCTAAAAAATCTAGAATTGAAATGAAAGATTGTGTTCTGCTTGGGAAGTGGTAAGGGTAGGGTAAAGACTTCCACTATATTACAACTGTCGTTGCTTTTTATAGTCACTAACTGTTTAGAGTTCTTTTGTTTCAAAAAATCAGCATGAGAAGAATAATTTTTTAGAATCTGTCCTCATCATCTTACCTATAGAGAGCCAGGAGAGTATCAGTTTTTCAGATACTAATTAGCAGAAAACCAAGGAATTCTTTTCACCCATCAACTCTAAAGTTTGGAGTTTGTTTGGTTTTTTAAAAAGCAAATTGGTCCTGCACATTTCCTGCTCCTTCCTTTCTAAATCAATCACTGCAGTGATTACAGGTAGTGTCTTTTAGAAAATAAATATCCGACATTAACTGAAGTTAATATTACAGAATCCCTAATAGAGGATCTTACTAAACTGCATTCAGTTACAGGACTGACACTGTATTTAACATAAGTTAAATCTAGGAAAAACAATAAGATGTTCAGCAGTATTATTCTCAAGTAAGAATTGTGGTGCAGTGAGATATCTTGGATTTCCTTATGGATGCATTAATTTTTATGTGAACTTCCTATAAGTTTATATCTGTAGAATTGGTCATTTGTGCTGTGTCATAAAACAATTTTGCTTTCTTCCCAGCATCCAAGGTAGTAAATAAGGAACCTGAAGAGACATCTGAGAAAGCTAAGAAAATCAATAGCTCAAGCAAGGTCAGTTACAACACCATGACTCCTGCAGCTTAAGAGGAAGTCATTTCTAGGCTCTTTTTTAGTGAAATAGTAACAAGTTGCTGGAGTCTAACTAGGTGATACAATGCTTCTCTTCTGACTAAGACTCAAATGTAGAACTATACACTGCCATTGAACACAGATTTTGGGGTCTCCAATGAAAAGGTAAAACACAGCATTTCAGGCATGCTAGAGGCTTTCTGTTCAATCACAAAAGTTTTTTTTTTCACCTTTTCACTTGGCAGTTACTGATTGCTGCTTCTCCTGTATCACAAGTGTTGTAGAACATAGGTGCTCTCCAGGCTTTGGAATGTCAATGCAAAGCTTTCCTTGGAGAGTAGCCTAGGAAATATATATTGGCTGACACAGAACACGCTGTACTAAAGCTGCAGTTAGTCTGTATCAAACCTCATCCTCTCTGTAAGATGTGAAAGAGATGAGTTTGAGAGACTAATGTCTTTTGCAACCAAGCTATCACTAAATTTGAGTGGTTTTACCAGATAATGTTTCTCCTGTGCATAAGGTTTGTATTAAAATGTAATGTCAGCTTTGCATATTTTGGGACTCAGTCAATTGTTGCCTTCCTTAAGCTGGGAAGGATCTTCTCTGACAGCCTAAAGATTATTGTGAGGCTCTTCCCTTCAGAGGGCATCCCACCCTTCTGCTGACTTGGTGGCTGTACTTGGTGGACCATGAGTTCAGATCAGTGGGACAGTTTCTTTGTGGGGACCATCTAATTTTAGCCCTGCAGCACTTACTGAACCTCAGATCCCTGCATCCTGTGTGTGCTGACCCCTGCTTTGTTAGTTCTGGCTGAGGACCCAGGGATTGGGTAGGCACAGTCCTCAGAACTGTCTTTTGTTGCTGGCCACGCTGAAGATACTGGAGAAATCGAGAGTTTATTTATACTGGTAAAGCCCAAGTTTTACCACTTCTATGAATATGGGAGGACAAGGCAGTTTTTCATGCTGAGGCAGTCAAGTCAGCACCTCTCATCAGCAGAGAGTTTGCTCTAACACTGAGCATTCTCCAAATGCCAGATGGCTTAGATATATTCTTTCTCCTATCACAAATCACTTTTTCCACATGCTGTCTCTGCCTTTGGGCTCAGATCTTGCATGGAAAGTATCAGCCAGGAGTCACTGGGTTTTTATGGGTTTTTTTGGGGTTTTTTTTGTTTGTTTGTTTGTTTGTTTTTTCTTTTTGTAATATTTCAATAACTTTGAATCATGTAAAACTGGAAAAACAATTTTCAAGGGATTGTTCACAAGCCATATTTAAAAGCTGTACAACTCTGGAGTCTAATGTTTTGGAAAACAGTCTTCTGAAAAAGCTGTTTTAGATGTTAATTTGGGGAAGGAAAGTTATTGAGGGAATGAAAATTTGTTTCAACTGCATAACTTTAGACGGTAATGATGCTACAGAGTAATGCAAATCAGTGCTGAGTAACTTGGCACTGAGCTCTTAAGTCTTGCACTCTACAGTTGTATAATTTTTTTTTACCTGCAGTTACAGAAAACAGAAGTTGTTGAGAAAATGATGCTGATGTGGCAAAATCTAAAAATCTAGGGACAAAAAGATACTGCTGTGTCAACAACTGCATTGCAAGTGACCTGTTGTGGTTTGCTTTAACATTTCAAGATGCCAGTGAGACCTGAAAACAATGAGCATTCTTTCCTTCTTGAAAACTAAGTTACCCTTATATAACATCTGAACTTTTATAAGCTCCAGTTTGAAAGTCTCCTTAAACCCAAAGTTTTCAGTGGTATTGTGCATTGAAATCAGTAAAGCACCTATTGAATATCCTACTCTAAAGCTTTTCCCTGCCTAAAGAAATCCTATGTCAAATGACGTCACCAAACATTAGGATTAAACTGTCCAGAAGTGTACAGGTTCTGTTTTGAGGGGGAAATTGGACTGGATGACCTCCAGAGGTCCCCTCTAAACAGCATTTTTATTAGTCTGTGACTCTAATGGAAGTGAACTGGATCTATTTGAGGGTTTGATTTTTTCTTCTGTATTACTGTTTTCATCCGTGACTCTTGTGGAAATAACCCTCACCTCTGATTATTTGTCTCTGAATTAGTGAGGGATTTAGTGGTTGTGACACACTGGTGGAGAGGTACAGCACCTTAAAAAATCTTTCCTCTCTTTGCAGGTCCAACAACCTTTTTTTTCCTCACAGTACCCAGATGATGACCCAGACTACTGCATATGGATTCCTCCTGCAGGTATCAACCATTTCCTTACTGGTTTTAGTCTCATAACTCAGGAATCTTCCTAATAAGTTGTCAGGATGCCCTTGTAAGTCCTTGAAAAAAAGTTAATTCAGGAATACTTTACCCAGAACCTGATGTTTTGTGGCATGTTATGCCCCATGTTTGTTGTATGGCCATGCAAGTCTTGCAGTGAAATACAGACCATATCTGTAGTAGCTTCATGGCAATGGAGAGATACACCTGAAGTTTGTTTTTCAGTTTTGTAACACCTGAGAGAGCTAACTGCATTCACACATGGTAGTATGATAACCTAGTTGAAAGACGAGCTCAAACCTTCCCTAGGGATAAATGCTCCAGCAGTGTTAGTATTCTCAGTTTGCACAGAAGTCTGTGAAATCCAAAAATGCTTCTTTGCAGTTTTTTGCAAAAATCATTGGAATACAAACACTGGGTCAGCTGTTTCAGAGAAAAGTCTCAATAATGCTTCGGTGAAGGCACTGAATAATTAATGCACTCATCCAACATAGGTTAAACTTGAATATTTTTTTATCTTTAGTTCCGGGGTGTTTTTAGCTAGGTGAAGTTATTTTTAAACAGGGTAATGAATGTTCAGGTCCTCTAAAATAGAAAACTCATTTTCATGCATTGAGGTTTTCAGAGTAAGTTCAAAGCCTTCACTTGATAGATTCATTACTATAATTTTTGTAAGGCTGTTGCAAGGTTATAGAAATAAGAATAAATTTCACCGAAGAAAACTCTAATCTGGTGAATCATCCTTCAATGAAAAGACTGCACATCTCTGACATATGAATCCACGGGAGCAGAGTACTGGATTCAGTAACTCCAAAGTCTAATCTGGGGTAGTTAAGAAAGCTGTGTCCATAAGAGGGAGCTCTGTTTTTTGGCTCTGCCTGACAACAAATAGTCAAACGTTCCTTCTAAGCTGGCATTATGAGGACTCCAGAAAAAAACCCCAAACAAAACAGCCACAAAAACAGGAGTACCTGATATAATCTTAACACTCTTAGTAAAATTGAAATGAATTTTAAGTGTAAATCAAAAGACACATTGCAATATGCAGTCTGACTTTTTATCCTCTATGCTTGTATGGCTGGTGCTACCTAGAGACTCTTTCATACAGGAATACACATTTCTCTTAGGTGAGGGGTAAAAGGAATAATGCAACTCTTCCTCTTTGTCCATTAGGTCAAAGTGGTGATGGCAAGACTCATCTCAATGAAAAATATGGCTACTAAGCTTCCAGTGCCCCAGAGTACATCTGAGGCTTGAAGGACTGCTCTGTTTTGGACTCTTTCACTACACGTTAAGTGACAGATAAGAGACTTGGATTTTCAGATGCTGTTTAAATTCAAGGGCAGCAGCAGCTGCTCTGGCTCTTAGCTCTCCCTGTGTGTCCTCTGTTTGTCTTCCAGATACTTTTTTAAAGTAAAAGCCCACACATTCGTCTGCCTCTTCTTTCACTTCTAGCCTTGTTTGTTTGCTTTTTTTTAATTTGGCTTGAAACTGTAAGTTCATTTTTCCTTTTGTAAATAAAAGTAGACAAAAATATTAAAGGAATACACCTCTGTATACTTACAGGCTTGGTAAAATTTATTCATATTGGGTTTATGCAATTAAAATAAGAAACACTACTGGTTTCTTTCTGTGGCTGCTGTTTGAAAATACTGTCATGGTAAACACAACCTAAAACTTGAGGGTTCTTTTTTTTTTATTTTCTATGGAAAAAAGAACAACTTACATTTTGAAAAGAAAATTGTTTTAATTTCTCCCTCATGCAGTCGTTGGAATACCTGGTATGGATTGGACAGGAAATAGTGAGTGTACAGTGTTATAAAGGTCCAGAAATGCCAAAGAACTGAAGAGGCTGGCACTGCTTGGCACAGGGGGTAACAGAAGATGGAAGGATATCCTGGAAAAGCCTATAATGGAGCCCGTTCTTCTTGTCACAACATGAGCAAAGTGCCATCTTAATGCAGTTCAAGGCATGCCTGGTAAATAGTCTTTGTCTGGAGGAATCCCCTGGGTGACTCAGGATTGTCCCAGAGCTTGTGCTGTGGTAAAGGCAAGGTCATGCAGGATGTGTGACAGTTTAAATAGCTGTAGGCACAACCATACAGGGGCAAAGAAAACTGTAGAAATGAGAGTCTTGCAAATCAGGGACACACATCCTTTGGGGTGCTTCCACCAGCCAGTGGCTGCATCCTCATGGACAAATCACAGGAGGGTACATCAGAAGCTGGGGTGAAGGGATAACCATACAACTCCTTACTTAACAGGCTCAAGCTACAAAGATGCTACAACATCTTTCTGCCTGTAATCTTCAGCATATGTAGCAGGGTTTTGTCTGCATCTGCACACCAGGCTGGGCAGCCTAAAGCTTCCTGCTTCTAGCAGAGGCATATCTTTATGTAATCCAAGGAAAGGCTGTTGCCTCTCTATTCAAAATGCCAGACCTCATAGGTTTCACAGCTGTAGCACTTCCCCAGAGTGTTGTTCAGTTCCAGGGTGTACCAGCCAACTGCAAGGGAGTTCCATTCATCAGCAGCAGGCCTGGCAGGTTTCAGACAGGGAAAATAATAATTTGCCATTTATGCTCATGAAAAGTACTAGGGCAAAGAGCCCATGTAAGTGCACCTTTATTGTTACCATCCTGAAGTAGGTGGTCGGTGTATCTTCTCATCAGGGGCTGCTTTGCAGTACAGACAAAGGGCATTGACCTGTTGCCAGAAAACATCTCTGGGGATAAGGGCCTGGATAGTTTGGTCCTGGCTAAGGCCATGAGCTCCCCATCTGTTTCTTTTCTTAGCATCTCACTTGTGCTCCCATCTGAATCTGATGGTAAACCTCACTTTCATTAGGCCGTCCATCTTTCGCTTCATTGTGTAACATGAACACTCAAAGGTCACCCCCACTGGATGGTTCCAGTCATTTTCATGGTGGCATTTGAGAAAACCATGGAAAAAGCACCCATTATATTTGAAAGTTGTTATCTTCCTATCAATGATCATTTTGCCATCCCAGAAGCAGTTTCTCATTTGATACTCAACAGCTGTGTGATGCATGACAGGTTTGAATGTTCTCCTTTTGGGCCAGGTATGCATGTCATTTGTCAAATACCTTTTTTCATCCAATAAGAGCTATAAACCACTACATGGACATGGGAGTAGAGGTCACCATATTACACAGAAAGGGATCTACACAGCAATAAAGCTTCATCTTTTCATCAAATCCTTTCTCATCCACTGTGTGATAGGCCATCACAATAATCTTACCTCTGTATGATCTGCAGGCCTCCCTCCAAATTTTTACATCTTGTTGGCAATAGTAACTCAGCTCTTCCTGCAAGTCAAAGATCTCCTGATGGTCTGGGTACATGTCAAGAACTGCTTTCTCTTCCTTAAGCACCACACTATGCAGCCTATAATAATCCTTTTGTGGAAGTGGGCCTATGTAACTGATTTTTTGTTGAAAAAATGGAGGAAATAACTTTTGCAATAACTTGATACCCACAACTTAGGGAAGACTGCTTAGTTTCATGACTGAAAAATGTAAAAGAGTCTATGAAAATGAAAACTCTGCTTGCACATCAGTTTAACACCCTGGGTAATTAATTGCAGACATGTTTTTTCTTTCAGAAGCTGCCTGACAGTGGAGCAGCCATCATAGCCTCTGGCATTAGAGAAGCGTAGCTCTGAAACTTGTGTCATTAAGCAGCTGACTAAAGTCCACGTGTCCCCTAAAGCTCCCATTCTCCTTCAATTTTCTGTGGCACTCCTTCCTCCCATGGGGCATCTGGCACTCACTCCATGGCAAAAATACAGTTTGGGCCATGCATGGTTCCCTGCATGTTCCATCTTGAGAGGAGAGCCCTGCCTCGCTCATGGGGTTTTGATCCCAGACATGGAGTGTTGCTGCTGGCTTGCGTTACAGGCCTGTTCATGGCACAGACTGCACTTCCAGCCTCTACCTTTGAGCTGCTTTTCCACATAAAATCAGAGCCAAACAATCTGGGTTCCCCAGGCCCATGCAGCTGTCTGCAGCTGGGGCATCTCCTTCTCACGGCAGTGTTAAGTGCACGGACATGCAGCAAGCAGAGCTGGCAATAATATTTACAGCTGTGGCTGTGACTATAGGGTGTATGGCAAATGTCACAGACATTTCTCACACCAAATACTTTTCCTGCTCTCCCTAACCCCACAGTGATGTTCACTGCATCAGAAGAGAAAAGGGCTCCAGGATATCTAGAACCGTTCCTTGGCTTAAGAACGCCCCAGCGTTTTTTTCCATTCAGATAAGAGGATGATGAGAACATTAACATGCAGCAGGTCCTCGAACAAAGAGATCCCACTCAGCATGTCCTTCCTATGCACAGAACACTCTGGTTTTTCATGGAGCTCTCTTGCTCTGCTCAACAGTTCTGCACCACTCCAACCCCTCACTGCTACAAGCACTCTGAGACCTCGGGCAAAACAGAAAGAACCATCACTGGTGGGTTTTAACCAGGCAGCACTGATTTTTGTCTAACATTAGAACAGAGATAGGCTGTGGGGTCCTGGGTACCCCACTCCCAATAGCTTTTACTGTCAGCGTAGTGGGCGGAAAGCATGGTCACACGTCAGTTCTCTTTGACTTTGCACAAGCATAATGACTCAGTCTGAAACTTTTTTCAGAATTCCTATTGCTTAAGATAACAGTGGAAGATTGCAGTGGAAGCGGTGGGAAAGATCTGAGCAGCACCACCAGGATCAGACATTTGGAATCAGGAACTTGCTCTGTCCCGTCTCAAACAAGTGCTTTGTGAGCTTCATGCATCAATACCTCATTGAAATTACCAAACCTCTTCTTTTTCACATGCTACCTCACCCTGAACCTCTGGAGTGACCATTTCCACTGCTGTGTTTGCTCTGTGGAAGCCACGGATCGGGCTGAAGTCTCCTTTACCATCCTCTTCACATTTGAAGGTGGGGGTAGAGACAGACTTTCAAATACGCACCCTGGGGACTTGTGAAGGCAGCTGCTTCCACCATAAGCAGTCTGACAGGACAGTCTTGGCAGTGTGCTGGGTTTTCTGTCTCATGGTAGCTGCATTGATCAATGGATAAGGAAACTTACAGCAAAGGCTTCATCTCAGGCATAGCTGTAAGGTTCCCCTTACCAAGGGCAAGAAGAGCTCACTTGCCAGCCTCTGTGTGACACCTCCACATCAGCTTGCAAGGTCATCATTTTCCAGATGACCTGGTGACTTTGACACAGCACTGCTGCATTTCCTCTCAATTTCTTCTGAAAGCACAGATTAGAGCAAACAACCTCCAGATGGAGCCCACGATGCACAGACCTCACCCCACACCTGAGGTGTCCTGCGACCCAAGGAGGAATCCCGGCTGTACCTGTGGTTATGGTCCCTGAAGGATTCTTCTTCTTACTTGTCTAAGGAAAACTGAGGCTGCATGTAACACTCCACTTTTTGGAACAGAAAGGAGCGTTCAAAAAGTTCTTCAAAGCACTCAAAGGAGCAGAACACCTATTTGTTTACCTACTTGTCAAACTGTGTTTACAGCATTAAAAAGCTACAGGACACAGAGAGATGTCATTAAGGAGGAGCCCATCCTGTAGCAGCTCGCAGGCCTTGCTCCAGCATTCCCCAAGTGATTGTTTAAAGCTGCTGTCTCCTGCACGGAGAGGGCATGATTAGCTCGTATTTTCTTTGGAACATGTGTTTACCTCATTATCATACTTACTTTCCACTGCTACAAAACTTCCAGTTCTGTACTCACCTAATATATACTCTCAAATTTATGAGGCATCAATGCCCTAAGGCCCTTGAGCACCTAATGTTTGGGCAGCTGGCTGCAGTTCTGTGCATAAAGAATATATATTTTTGAAAGCTGTGTACCATCACATTCTGCTGTTCTGAGGTACAGAATACACTCAGCATAGCGGTAGACTTGATGAGGGAGCACATTTTTAGGTTTATTTTTTTACATTCTGAAAATGAAATGCTGTCTTAAGAGCTCTCAGTTTCATTTTCAGTGAAATGAATGTGAAGTAAGACGTTAAAAATGTTCTTTAAGTCAAAAAAAGATCTATATATCAGCCTAATTTGCTTAATTATGCTTTTAAATTGTGGAAGTTGATTGTTGTGCAGCTGTGTGGATGTATATGCAGGTGTATATGCACTCTTTCAACCATGAATATATTACTTTGTTCCTCTGCTTTGACCTGTTAAACCACTTGAAAGTCAAGTTTATTCTTTTGCTGGATGCAGGCTGCTGAAACTGCAGTCTTGGGGCATTTCAAGCAGCTTGCCTGTTTATGCTGAGTACCTGTTTCTAATCCAGTTTCTTGTAAGACCCAGAAATGAGATATGTAGGCTAAGAATAGCATATGATGTGAATCCACCCGCAGGTGACTGCTCAAGGGAAGTCTAATGGCGATTAGGCTCATGGAACAGCAGATCAAAACCCATCTGTGCTGGCCCAAGCCATGAGGGTGCTTGGATGCACATTAGAAGGCTCACCAGCTCCCCCAGACCGAGGGCAAAGAGCTTCACTTGCTGTGTGGATCATGTTCATACCCCTGCATACAAAGATGTTCTTGCTGAAACCTTGACCATACGGCCAATAGCAGTGCATGCAGTGCTTCGGTTTAAATGCAGCACGTGGACTCTGACAAAAACTGATGTTTGTGTGAATCAAAAATCTTCATATATACAGAAGGTTTTAAGAGCTGGCATGTGTAATACAAGCAGAGCAGAGTTTGCTCCAAAAAGGCAGTCCCTAAAGGGAAAGATTTACCCAGTGGCTTCTCTGAGTTTCTTCTGTTTGGCAAATGATCATTTTCTTTTCACACAGAAGCCAGGGACTAACAGACACCTCTTGAAGCCACCCCTTGACAATAGCATCCCTGATTTCATTTGATCTTGTGTCTTTTCTCACACCAGACTGTTTTGCTGCTGCTGCTGCTTCTCTGTTCCACTGTTGCTTTTCCTGTATATTGAAGTCAGCTCGAGCTTCATTGTTTCCCATGCGACAGGACATCGTTGTGCTAAGCCTCTCCCTTTATTCATCTTCATTCTCGAGCCCAACTCACTTACCCATATGGCAAAACACCCCCATCATAGTTTTGTCCTGCTCCTGAGTTGCACAAGGGGTTCTGCTGGGAGTTGAACTTAACCAGAAACCAGCCTGAACCATGATTTTTTTTCCCATCCAAGAAGCAGAATCTGAATTTGTATTTCAAAGATTTGAGAGGAGCCTCCAATCCCAGTGGAACCTAAGCCAATCTTTGGGATTTGCTTTCTTTTGGGAAAGTAGACTCGGGGGGACACACACCTGTCTCCTAGCTGCTCCTTTTCTTTGGATCTGCCACATCTTTCTTTTGGGGGGGGGTCCATCCAGCACAGAACGAAGTGGGCAGTATCTGTGGCTAAACTGGGTTTAGCTCCATGCTGTGCCCTTACCTCTGCCAGGAAGGGCTGCTCCCGCCATAGCAGCTGTCCTGGGCAGGAGGTGTGTTTCCATTCGGGCAGAGCTGAGCAGGCTGCTGGCTTCTGAGCCAGCTCTATGAAGTGGCACAACACCAAACAGCCATTGCCAAATTTCTCCCTTCTTGTTCTCCCTCATCAGAGAGGAGTCAGGGAAGAGTTGAGATTTGCTCTTACGAATTTCTTTGGGCAGGAAATGGCAGAGTTGTCAGCTTGTGAGGGGTGGGACAACACTTCTTTGCAAAAAGCCGGAGGATTATTTATCTGAAATCTCATAATTCACTCATTCATACCCTTATTCCCCAACCACAAATAATAACCCCACTCCCATTACACCTCTTCAGGCGCTCCATGACAGCAAGGCAGTAACATCCTAATTGCTCTTACATGTGAGGGTAACTATAATGGGTTCTGTGGTGGAAAGATGATTTATTTTCCTGTGTTGAAAGCACAGCTGTAAGTACACAGACCTTCTCTGTGCTTTCTCCTGAAACAGCTCCCTTGGCTTCTCAGGTGTCTCGCCACAAGACAGATGAAACCATTTTCTCCCTCCAAATTAGCAGATTTGCCTGAGAACTGTCATCTGCTCTTGCAAAGCAGTCAGACAAGGAGACATGTTGTGAAGCACTGATGCTCTGCATATTCTCCTCGACTGCTCAAAACACACAGACAAGTATTAAACAGTTTAGGCTCTGACCCAAGCAGAATCAGCTACTGAGATTGCGCTCTGACCTACTCCCAACTTCTGACTTCCCTATGGCTTTTACCCCTTGCTGCCTGACACATCCAGCAGTAAAGGGTGGCTAATTTTACAGAAATGCAGCTGCACTCGGTGAGTGTGATCTCTGTGAGAGACACTGAGAGTACACTCAGGGCCTTTGTGAAGAACTTTGTTAGCCAGGTGCAACCAAGTGTCTCCTCCCCCTGGAGATGAGGCTGGTGTTTGGAGCGGGAGGGAGAGAGGGGAGGATGACAGGAGCTCTCTTATGTAGAAAAGGGCAGAATTTGAGCTATGTTTGAAATTACTATTAAAAAAGCTTTCTATGTACTTTGATGGGCCACTGAGAGCAAATGGGCAGGAGATACAATTTTGTTATGCCAAAAAAATTATGCTGGTTAGTTGTTGTGGCACTGGAGTAACTAAAATCCTCTTGGAATAGGCCCTGGTTGTTCCCCAAAGACAAATGTGAAGATGTGCTCTTCTTAGAGTAATGGTGAGAGGTTACAGCTCCGACTGTATGATTGCTTTCATGTTACAAAGTGAGAAAAGCATGAATGAAAAAGCCTCTACCATCCATCAGGGAGAAAATTGGCTGGGAGGCCCACAGGTACAGATAGATTAATCTCCATTTACCTCTACCAGAAATAGATTCTGTGCCTGTGAACACTAGCCACGTATTTCTCTCTAATCATCCTTTCACAGGCTAGGTCACACCAGCTGTGGTGTGTTTGGGGACAAAACAACTATGAAATCCTGAGCAGCTTTCCCAGCAAGAAGATTGTTTCACAATCAAGCAGCTTCATCATTTTTGCCTCTGTGCTGGGAGATAGTTTGGCCTCATTCTTCTTATGGCTCTAAGCCCAAGACATATGCAGCTGTGCCCAAGCAAGTCCTGTGTCCAGCAGGATTTGATGATAGCTCATCTCCAGTCCTACAGTGATGATCTGTGATGGCTACATACAGAAAGAGAGGCAGGATATCTACAAACAATACTGAGTATCTAAAAACAATATTGTTATCTTGTTTAAAAATGATATAAAATCTCCAGCAAATTGGATTTCATTTTTGAATCCTCCCTCCTCTTTATCTAGAATTGCCAAAATGTGTCATGCATGACAGTAAGGTTAACTCAAACCAGTTGAACTCTTTCAATAATGGCTCAACTTCGTTTCTAATAGCTGCAAAGACCTGCTTAATGTTCTGTTGAGCTTTTTAACAAGCATCCAGTGTCAATGGGACTTCATTAAAGAGGGTTGGTTTTTTTTTTTAACTGTAGTTCTTGCTCCAATTCATGTTTTGTAATAATCGTGCTTAAAGAGGAAAGAAATGTCATGTCCCAAACTATGAGGGGGGCATGTGCCTAAATAATACAAAGGAACTGGAGCTGTGCAACAGCAGGAGAAGGAAGAAAATGCCAGATCCTCCCCACAGTCACTCAGAGTTTACTAGAAATAGGAATAGTTGCACTGGGCCAGAGCAAAGGCCACTTGCTTGTTATCTCTCAGACGCACAGAGGAAGGACAAAAGAAACCTTGTGTGTGTGTTTGTATGTGTATATGTGTGTGTGCCCAGATGTACTCATATGTATGTCAGACTGTCCTCAGGTTCATGGTGGTAGGACAGAGGCAGCAGTCACAAGGTGCAGGAAAAAAAATTCCAGTTAGATATCAGGAGAATTTCTTCACATCTGGAAGGGCTCAGAACTCAACTGGACAAAGGCCTGAACAATCAGGTTGGGCTGTCTTTCCAGTGATTAAACATGATCACCTCCAGAGGGGTTTTCTGGCCTGGATTATTCTAATTCATATACATGTATATACATACACATGCACATTCACATATAGAGTTTTAAAATATATGAAGATACATATATGCATGTATGTGGCACATTTCCTCCTCATATTCTCTATGGAAAAGTTTGACTTAACCTGCTGCACTGCTGGCTAATCTTTTCAGAGAAAAGAGAGAAGATGTTTGGGACAGGACCCTCCAAACACACGTGTTCAGCAGTGCTATTCATGCAAAGCTCTCCTGAACTGAGTAGGGCTCCTGGCATGGGCCATTCTCATGAAAAGGTGTGAGAGACCTGTTTTAGAACTATAATTTAAAGTCAAACCAGAGAAATCATGCTACAGAAGAGATTCCCTGGCTAGGTGAGCAGTTAAGCTACTGCATCTTTCTTTTCTGAGACTGAGCAAGTGTTTGACCAACAGATAAGGATGGATGCTGCGGAACTGGAAGGTCAGATACTGGGGAACCTGATGATGACCTTTCTTCTGTAAGGAATGATAATGTGAAATGAACACTGAATGAGGGAGTGAAGGGGCTGTTGTCTCTTAAGCTCTGGTTTTAATTCTTCCTTTGGATCCTATTACCTTTTGCACAGAAACTTAGTTTATGTCTACATTCTGCTTCAGCCTAAAGCAATTTATAAGTCTTGTTCTTCCCCTTGTGAGTGGGTGGGAAGCTTTTATTTCAGAACCCTTCAAATAACTAGATTCAATTTCACCCTCATAAATTTGATCTCCTACACACATCCCCTTACTAAATAAGCAAATATTTTTCCTAAAACCAGTTTGGCTTATTCCTAGGTTGACCTTTTGTCAACAAACCATGAAGATATTATCGTGATTGGAAAAACTTCTCTCAGGCCTATAAACTGTCAAAGAAAAAGGGGAGAGAGGAGGAAGGAAAGGCTGGGGCTTAGAAACTTCATTTCCAAAATGTCAATGGGGCAACCAAATAGCATGAATCATAAAAAGAGTGAAAGAGGCAAAGAGACAATGTGTGAACAGTTATTGCAGTGAAAGAGCTGGTAAATCATTGTATATTTAACAATCTGTCCCTTAGGCTGGGAAATGATATTTCACACCGTGGCACAGCCAGGGGTTTTCCAAGCAGCAGGCAGGGTTCAACTGGCACAGACTCCTCAGGCCAGCCATGGCAGGGGGATGACACTGGGGTGCCTTGCGGGGGTCCTCAGCTCGTGTACCATCATGAATGGCTCATGCCAGTTTTGCCAGGGAGTCCACCAGGGATGCATGATGTCCCTCCTCCAACCCAAGTGTGGCTGCCAGCCTGGTAGGGAATTTTTATGTGCCACAGGTGAGGGGGGAGCTTCTCCCAGGTGCCTGCCACCTTCCTTTGCCACCAAAATTAAAGCTAATGGATGTTTGCTCTTTAGTCTCCTAACAAGTATTATCCTGGTCAGGAGTGCAAGTCCTGCTGCCTCCTCCAGAAGTCTTCCAGAAGACCTCCAGACCTCTTCTACCTCTGCTGATCCCCAGAGTTCCAAGCATATGGGTTTGACCCATGCAGTGGCAGGATTCCCCAAAACAGCCAAGGGCACAAACTGGTCTCTGTTTTTCCTTTCATCGTACATGCCCAGACAAGGGTGAAGTGAGGAGAGTGATTGGACACAACCTGCTCAAACAAGCTGCTCCATAAACCTAAATAAAAGCTTTTCCAGAAGCTGAGAAATGCTCTTACCATTACTTTGGTGGTTTTAATGTAATTGAGAGGAAAGGCCTGGGGAAGTACAGGAGAAATGGTTCAGTAAACTCCAGAGTGGCATAATTCCTGCTTGGGAAAGGCTGCTAGTAGTCATACAGGACCTCAGAAGCAGCAGGAAGGGATGACCTATCTCAGTGACCTTTCTTGGATGTGCTATCCCAGCTGACTCAAAGCCCTCTCATCACAGCAGCATGGATTGGCAACTATGTGCTGTTGGGGAACCAGGAAGGACCCACCACCAAAAGAAGTCCCTTTTCAAGGGATTGAGAGGCAGTTGCACCCTGACAGATTTTTCCTAATCAACCACTGACATCAACATTTTGGATCAACCAGCAGCTGCTTTTCCCTGTGATCCTGACTGGGTACAGTAAACCAAACATGAAGGCTTAGTGGGCAGGACAGTCCAGTCCAGGCTATGATGTCCTGGAGCAGTCTGGCTGTCACTCTGTTCAGGGAATCATCCTGTCCTGAGCTTTGCCTGTGAGTTGTCCCTTCTCTTCTGGCAGCACAGGCTTGCTCTGACACATGCACATGTGAGGCATCACTGGCCAAAGCACGGCAAGTGAAGGAGAAGAAATGTGATGAAATTCATTGTGGAGTCAGGTTAGGTCTGACAGAAGTTTCTTTCTTGTAGCAAAGCATCACAAGGAAGAGGCAGCTGGGCAGCCATGGGCTCAGGCAGGGTGGTGGCTGTTTGAGCTGAAGTTGCTCTGACCTGGTCCCATCTTTTCCTCCTTGTCTTAGACAAGCTGCATCCCAAACTAGTCCCTGTGCATCACCACCTGCAGTTACATCATCAGCTTCAAAATGACACAGGAGAGTTGCTGGAAGAACCAAATGGTGAGTGTACAATGCTGCACTAGAGGGTCAAGATATCCCAAAAAGTGCACTCAGGACTGGGTGCAGGGCAGATAGTGGTCAGGGAAGTGACAGGGCTCTGTCTCTGCTTTGGTGCTCATGTTCCAGCTGGCCAGGCTGGGTGTTTCCCTGCCGTCACAGAGGGTAGAGAGGAGGGGGACATGAAAACACAGTTCTCAACAGATTTAGGGAAATGCTGAAGCTGTAAATCAAGATCTTCAATGCATTTCATCTCCTTCTCTTTCAGTACTCAGCAAGAAAATAAATGCATACCCAGGAAATAAGGAACAGATGAGCAGGCGCATCTTGGGACACATAAATTACCATGGAAGTAAGCGGGCAGGCGAGAGTAGCAATAAAGGCTAATTAGACCACACAGGCACCACCAGCATGGGACTGTATCTCCAAATATTGCCAACACCCAAAGCTCCACAGCAAAGTGAACTCTTCCATTTTTTTGTGGTTACAGTCCAAGGACAGGACATTGACTATGAGAACCTGATGCTTTGATCACTGGATGGGTAGTGATGTTCCCCAAGAATAAACAATCACTGAGGGAAATTAAGTATAAATCAAGCAAATGCCCTGGTTCCCTCCTTTTGGGGCAATTTCCTCTTCCCACAGCAAGTAAGCTGTGAAACCAGAAAGAAATTAGAGCAGGTATTGGAAAGCTATTGTAACCTGTAGCTGCTCTTGGGTTTGAGTGTGGCCAGCACCATCATATTCCACCCTGTATGCAGAAAGATTTTTTTTTTCTACTGAAGCTATTGAAGTTGAGACATTTTCCTCTTGTCCCCAGTGCTCCATAAGCCCTTACTCAGCAGTCTCCCTGAGCATCAGCCTGCAATGTTGTGCAGAACACCATCCTGCAGTGCCCACAGAAAGGAGTACAGCCTTGATGAACTCCTCAAAGGACAGCAGCAGTCCTTAAGTCCCACAGAGTCTTGAATGGCAGAGCACAGTTTGACTCTGAGCACCTCAGGACCATGTGCTTACCATGCTCCCATCTTGCTCTCCAAGTTTCTGCCTTGAAAATGTTAGACCAGCATCTTGTATGTGCTTTATTCAAAGGTCTGCTAAGCCTTTCCTGAATGAACTGGAGGCATCCCATGGCACAGTCACCACAGTGATTTGTACTTAGGCCCAAGTAAAAGTGAACCTCAGCAGTAAGTGCCTGTTTAATCCTTTACATTCCCCAGGTTTGATTGCACACACTGGACTGTGAATGCGGGAATGTTATGGTTTTTATTGCTCTTTGTACATTTGCTGAGCACTGTTGGATGCCTGAGAACTGCATGAACTGCAGGCTGGCACGGACTGTGCTGTGTCAGAGCACATAGAGATGGCTGCCATGCCTTAAGGACACCTGAGGTGCTACCACTGTCGGGAAATGGGAAAAAACAGTGACACAAACACAGCAGTACCAGCCCAGAGCTTCTATTGGAAGGGCAGCTCTGCTCATCAAGCACTGTGGGACAGCTGACCCTCTCAGGTGATCATAGCCCAACAGAGCTCCCAAAATGTCCTCACTGCTCTGCTGGGCCATGCTGGTTTCCTCCATACTCAGCCATTAAGGCAGCTTCTTTGCCACCATGCTCGAGGACTGAGATGGCATTCCTTTATCCAGAACCATGTGCAGTTTCCCCAAAGTGCTGTTTGACATGGACTTTTGCCCAAGGCCTCACTTGTTCCAGATAAGTACAAGCTGCTTTCCAGTGAGACCAAAGCATTTGCTTAATATCTGAGTTAATTCCTATGTTCCCCAGATAGGGCAAAGATCAGGCACTTGGAATAAACTATCTGTGGAAGACCTCCCTCCCAAATTACAAATGACAGAAGCATGGTCTTTCTTTTACCCCTTTCGTCCAACCACAATACGTATTGCTCCTCCCTTGTCTGTCATTTACCNATGTACTTTGCACAGACCATTTGCCCGCACAGGCAGGAGCTGGGTTTCATCACGCCTCTAGAGTTATCATGCTCTTTCACGAGCTCCCTGGAGAACATTCTGGAAGGGCACTGTAGGCCATCCTTCAGTGGTCAAGCACTTTGGTGGGGTGTTGTCATGAAAACCTCCACAAGTCAACAGGAGAAGTCTGAAAGTAGCACCAAACCGTAGAAGGTTTGGGTTGGCAGGGACCTTTAAAGATCACCTAGTGCACCCCCTGCAGTGAGCAGGGATATGTCCAACTAGCTTGGTGCTGAGCCTGATGGCTTGGTGCTGGCCATCTTCAGCACAGCACAGTGTGTAGCAAGGAGGGATGTGGTACTTTCCATTGTCAGAAGAGTATTCTCCTCCATGTCCTGCAGCCTTTCGCTGGAGGAAATATTTCCTCAGTGTCTCCAGATCAAAAGGACTATTTCCCCTCCTGCCAAACAGACCATCTTCATGCACGTGCATGTGGTGTTAAAAGTCACTTGCCTGAGCAGCCTGCCCTGGTGAGTCTCCCTCTTTCATCACAGGACAACGAGAATGGAAGAGACCTGGGCTGGATCTAGTCCTTTGCTGTGACAGGCAAAGGCCAAAACTTGTCCATAAAGTCCTCTGCAGACACTCAGCTCCATAGAGCTGTTCCAGGGAATGTTTGGTTAGCAAGAGTAATATTTATGTTAAGGATGAATGAGAATCAAACATCAAGCACAGGTTTCAGTTCTGGTTTGGCATTTCCTGAGCAAAATCCCAACAACATACGAAATCTTTAAACCTTCAGGTCTGCATTTCACACACTCTCTCATGTGAGTGTGTGTCTCCAACCAGGCTGTCTTGGTACTCTGCAGCGTGGCAATAACAAGCTTGCATTTAGCTGAAAGACCCTGCTCCCCTGTATCACCTGCTGAGTGGGTCCCGAGGTGCACAACAGGCTGTGGAAAGGTTTCTAGAAATCACTTGGGGTCCTGCTGAGAAGCAGCCACCTCTGAACATATTGCAGCACTCACTGAATGGCTTCCAACAATGTGAGAGCTTCATCTGTGAGGCTCCGAAGGAAATTGCATCCAGTTGTCATTGCAAAAGAGGGAATTTAAGGCATGCACAGTGTAATTATTCCCACTGGTAACTGCCAAAAACAACAGGGTGGCACCCCATTGCTGGGGGAGGAGGGGGCAGAGGAGCAGGGGGAGAAGCTGTAGAATATCTCCTGCTGTGTGTGGCCAGGACTTTGATGTCCTATCTCCTCTGAGCACAAGCCCATCCCCACAGCCTCTCAGGCCCTCCTGGTGCCACAGGGGAGCACCAACAGGGCTGGAGGCAGAGGTGAGCCCCATCAAGAAGCCACAAGCTCTTTGGCTGCCTCATGTGGGAGCAGTGACCTGTACTCTGGCAGAAACAGATGTCTCAGGGTAAGGCCACCAGCAAACAGTTTGGAAGGTCAAAATTTCATTTACAACATGTTATCAGCAAATCACCTAGGTCCAAGTAGGCATTTAGGTACTGAGTTCTCAGTTTAGCAGGAAATTGGATAGCTAAACATTTTTGAAGATCTGTATGTAAAATGAGAATAGCAGCACCTGAAATTTTAAGGAAGATATTTCTGAGGTGAGAGAAGCTCTTCCTGGTGAGGTGGCAGCACTGGCAGACAGAGAGGGGCACTGCTGTCCTTCACCGGGCGCTCCCCAGCCAGGACTCATGCTGGAGGCTCTGTGCCACCACCGCTGCTGCCCAGAGCATTTCCTGGCAGTGCCCACAAGCCACAAGGGCTCTGCCTCGGGGAGCTTGCTGCTTTTGCAGAGGACCTGATGCAGTGAGCCAAGGACGGCCATTGCTGGGTTGTCAGGCTGGGAAGGCCAGGGAAAGCACACATCTGTAAGCTGTCCCAAGCTTCCGCACCACCCTCTGGGCTCTGCAGGACATCTTCAATTGTCAACAGAGTTTGAAAAGACCCAGGAAGCAACACCTGGATCAAATCTAGGCTTCATTAACCTGTAAAATGTCCTTTCTTCTCCACCCAAGTTCTCCTCCCAGTGTACAAAGCAAAACATAGCAAAGAGCTCTGGGGGAGGCTGGGCATGGAAGAGGCTCAAAAGAACCTAATCTCCTTCTTCTGTGTATGTTTTTGCTCTGTAAAGACTTTTGTATACATTGTTGCTCCAGATGTCAGCCGCAGAATGGAGCAGCCAAGCTGCAGGCGACAGAGCAGCCATGGGAGAGGGATGTGATGGACACACTGCCCAGCCAGGGGACATCCTGGCAAAGGTGGCATTGCCATTGTCCCCACAGCAGCACCTAGCTCCTCTGGCACTCACAAGCCTATTCCCAGTGCTGACCCTGCTGGTAGGAAAGACAGCCTGGCCACTGTTGTGAAGAGCAGCTATGTCTCAGCTGCTCTCCCATGAGGAGCACAGCTCAAGGGAAGGCCCTGGATGGGTCTGAGCAATGGCTGGAGCTGGATGTCATGGCGTGACATTGTCCTACCAGCTGCCAAAATGCAGGTAGCATCCTACAAATAACCAGTTGTACAGTGAAATGGCCAAAGCCTGCTGATTGATCCCCAGCACCGGCTCTAGATTTCAGTAGTTGTTTTGATCTGTGTGTTAAATAATACCAGTGCCTTCCTGAAAGTACATTTGCAGAGGTTTAAAAGCAATTAAATTCATATGTATCTCTTGCATGGGAGCTAAGCTTCACTGAATATGTTTTCAATAATCGAGTGGTATTTTGTTTATATGCGGTAATTATGATATTAAAATCTATACCTAAACCTGACTGGAGACAGAGATTTTTTTAATGTATGGCAGCCTTTGCAATGGACAGCATGATGCAATGGTAAAAGGTGACAAGATAGATGTGGGGTGAGCACTCATAAGATTACCCAACGCCACAAACACAGCTGAGTGGGTTCCTGGCATCCAGCAAGATGGCCACAGCTTCCAGCTCTTCAGCTGGAAAACTGGATGGCTAGCTGGAATCCCTGAGAGACAGGCCTTAGCAGGGGACTTCTGTGGGATGCTCTGTCTCCTAAGAGGGTCACAAGATGGATGAAGTATTTCTGCTTGTAGCTGTGGCTTTAAGATTCACACAGCTAGGGCTCACACTTAGCATGAAGATTATGCTCTCCTCAAGTGATAGGATGTAGGATCCCAAATCTAAGCCCTTTAAATCTGCCCAGGTCTGCTAGGTAGGGCTCAGAGTTGGACAGGGGAATTTATCATTTGGAGTAAAGCTTTGTGGAGAACCAGAACCATAAATCAAACACGAGGTATTCGATACCATCTCTGGCTCAAAAGCCTTCAGCACTTTCCCTCTCTGGATTTGTATCTCCCTCCTTGTGGCTGTCTTCTCAACCTGCAATGTAAACATTTGAAGAAAGGTGCTCTGTTGGTACTGAATGCTTGATACCCAGAGATTTTGCCTAACAAGCCATAGCCAGTGTCCCAGTGAGGACATACCCAGCACATTTAGCCCAGGAGATAATCAGTAAGAGGTGGTGAGGAGAAGTATTTGAGATCTTATATTTTCTCTCAGTTGTGAATGTGGACAACCCTGCCCCATTCCATGGCAAAGTCAGATCATGATGGTGGGAACAAACCTCCATCAGCCCACTGGAACTCGGAGAAGGAGCTCAATGCAGGCAAGTAAAGGTGAAAAAAGTTGTGGTTTTATGCTTTTCATCTCTCCACCTCACAGCACACGCTTTTCCCTGCCGCCTCCCACCATCACCCCAACTACACAGCAGAAAGGAGTGACTGGAGACTGGTTTGGTGGGGAAGGTCAGTATATAAGTAGTAAGTGAGGGCAGAAGCTCTGGACAAGCCCCTGCATGGGCCCAGGCATTGTAGGTGCATTCTGTGCCTGCCCACAGCACCATCACAGCCAGTGCCCGGTCAGATCCTGCCAGGGACACGCCAACCTTGCCATGCCAGTAAGCTGGACACCACAGCCCAGGCTCTCTGGGCTGCGTTACACAACCAGTTGAGCAGGATTCAAATGACTGCTCTTCTCTTTAAAATCTGTGGCCACAAAAGAGAGTTAATTTGTTTGTCATGTGTTGAGTTGATGACTTTCCTTCAAGCAGAGGAGCTGTGGGAAGAGAAACAGTCAGGGGCTGAGATTAAACGGTACCTCCAGTACTAAAAGCGAAGCAGATTTGCCTGTAGTGAGTTTTCCTTTCCAAAAGCCATGCCTGGATAATCTCAGTTTCTACCTAAGAGATAGCAGAGCTGTCAGGACATACTACGTGCGGCCACACAAGAAAACGCAGACGTGACCCCTTGGCTCTTAGGAACAAACGTAAGGGGGAGGGGAGAAAAGAATTAGCAAGGGAAGAAAGCAACAAAACCCAAATTCATACAGCAAACAAATGTGAGAGCTTCTATTTTTAGTCCATAATCTACATGCCTGGCCCCCTTCCTATTTCTTCCATTTTTAATCTACAACAAATATCTCTGAACTGTGCTGAGACAATAAATCTGAGGCCCTTTGAAGACCTTGGGCAGCAGTGCAACAACAATACACTTTATGAACTAAACATTTTAGAGATTCATTTTACCTTTGATCTGCAGCATGGCACCCCCACTGCATGCGTGTGGACACCCCACCCCGAAGCACTTGCACGTCCTGCTGAACCCACCGTGCCAGGGGAGGTTGTTCTCCAGCACTGGCGATGGACATGAGAGAGGTCATGGATGGCTGTAACACGCAACGTGCACCCACTCAGGGATGCACACGTGAGCAAAGCTCTTTTGGTAAAAGGACACCGTCAGAGATGTGACCACTCCAAAGTGGTAAACAGCAAATTTAAGGTCACAGTGGCAGAATTAATTGTTCAATGGTAGGGGCAGGAAGTGGTTATAAGCAACAGGGTTTGTTTATTTTAAAGCACAGTGAGAGAAGAGGAAAGGAACTTTATTGCATGATATCTTCCTTGTACCCGCAGGAACCTCAGCAGGGTCACATCCATGAGATCTACTATGCAGCCTTCAGCCCTGAACTGGCACAGTAAGTCAGGGCAATAGCTATTTGTCATCCTTTGTGTAAGCCTGCTCTGGACACTTCGCCTGTGGGGTTCACAGACAATTGTTGACAGTGGAAAAATAATGATCTGATCACTTCACCACTCTAGTGGCTGTATAGCTGAGTCCACTATGGCCTCCCACAGCCATTGAGCTGAAGGGATGCAGAGCATTTATGAACTGCACATTAATCACCAGTGCATCACTCAATTCTCAAATACAGCTCCCCTGGGCCAGCAAAATTGGTGTAGATTAGCAAGAAAACAGGATCTCTAAGCACAGCAGTTTGGGGGAAGAAATAAAAAAAAAATCCACAGCTCAAAGAAAGAGAGTGAAATCTGGCTGTGAGAGGCATGCATGGCCCAGGCTCATATTTCCTGGTCACAGAAATGTGAAGGCCCTGTTTCATCAGCTCAGTCTCCAGGAGTCAATACTCACAGAGCTCTGTCACAGTAGGCTACAGAGATCAATCCTACTGAGCCAGAAAAGAGGTGGTCACGTCTGGAGACACCCTGGCCTCTTCTCCAAGGACTCTCAGCCAAGGGCCAACGTGGATCAAACCTCTTTGACTTACATGAACTGACAGGATCACGGTAGGAGTGAAGAGATCCATGGGCGTGTCACCTACACTTCAAACAGATCAGCTGCAGCACTTGCTGCGTGATGCATGTGTTGGAGATGTTACATCCTGAGGAAAACAGACAGAAGGTTGCTGCCTGTCATTCTTACTCATTTTCTGGATAATCCAGCCACTTGCTACCCTGCCATTGTGCAGGCATCAATTCGAACTCCAGAGTAACAACTTCTACTGCTTTTTTGGGCTCATTCCTGACAACTATGCCCAAAATGGTTGAGCTGTCACCAGGTTTCCCCTTATTTAGTTGATTCTGGGAAAGAGCTGCACCAGGCACACACAGCTGTGGGGCCAGAAGAGCAAGGCAGTAGCTGCAGCATTTTGAATCAACAGCATCCTCCAGTCCCTGCCATCCAGAAACCAAAGGGAGGACAAAACCCAGTCGTTTGACACAAATTAATTTCCTGCGAAGACTTCAGAGTGAGTTAAAAGCACACACGAGTGCACACACGCAGAGCCCAGAGCCTGAAACCTGACCCGGTGCAAGCTGCACCGAGCCAGCCTGACACGGAGGGAAGCGGGAAGCTCTCCATCCCTGCGGGAGACGGATGAGAACCGTGCTGCCCCTCGTTGGTTGGAGTCGGCAAGCAGAGGGGAGCGCCAGTGTTTGGACAGATGCAGGTCTGTGTCATAGGCAGAAGGGCTGAGCAGAATGCTGATCCTCCCCTGCCCACTATGGATCCCTCTGTAATAATCTTCCAGGCTCCTTTTAGCCATCTTAGAAGGTCTTGTTCTCCAGCTGCTTCTCAGGTCCCTCTCACACTACGTCTTCTAACCATGAGGATTGTCAAAGCCAAGCTTCAGGCAATTCTCCCTACCAAAATCAGAAGATCCTTCTTAAAATGTAAGATTTCTTTTTAAAGGATTGAGATCTTAGGTTCGCTTTCTTGCTGTGAAAGCTACACACAAGCTTTCCTCTGCCCCCAGGAGCCCTGTTGTCATTGCTTTGAGGATGTGGGACATGAGAGCCACGTGTAAGCACAGCACTCCAGGAGCTGGAGCTTCAAGGGTATTCAAAGAGCAAACCCTGAGGAGAGGGGTTAAGTTTGTCTTTGGTGTCTCAGCTCGTGCACAGGGGCTGGGAGCAGCTGGGGGTGGCTGGGATGATCCTCCAAATAATTCATTCTGCTTTCAGACAGTGCACGTGGAGAACAAGTGTAGGACTAAACACTGGCTACATGTTCTGTACAGCACAGAATTTAGGGGTCAGAGGAGCTCAGAAATTAGGGCTGGAAAAGACTACGAGAGGTTGTCTAGTCCATCACCAATCCCAAGAGTGCATCAGCTACCCCTGCAGTACTTCTGACATGCTTTTCCAACCTCTCCTTTGAGACACGTCCACCAAAGGATTTCCACCATACTTTTATCCATTAGCAGGGGTGACCCAGGACATGTTTAACAACTTAGGCAGGGAACAGAGAAAGTAAACACTGGAGTGACTTTACTTTCCAGGATGAGAGAAGAGAAGAAAGTCAAACAGAAGTAAGGAGGTGGATGGGAAAGCTGAGAAGAGCCCCAAAGGACTGCCAAGATTTGAAATTTTGTCTCCTTCCACCCTCCAAGAGCTACACAAACCCCAGTCCTCCTCTCACAACATCTGGGGGCCCAAAAGGTTTCCAGATGGTCGATAAAAGAAGAGTCAGAGCCATGTCAGCACCCCATGAGGTCACATCACCACTGGGAGGTGATGCGTGAGACCGTGACTGTAAAATCTCCGTCTTCGTCACGAGCCAGCGCTGACCCCAGGAGCGAGGTCATGTTGGGGAGGACACATCCCTGGTAAGTGGCACTGCTCTCTCCCATCCAAACAGCCTCTTCAGGCTGTCAGGAGTTGGTGGTGCCCATGCCAGGGCCCCACTGCTGCAGCAGCTCTCCAGCAGTTGGCTCATTGCAGTGCAAGGTTCCAAGCCTGTTACAGCCCTGTAATAGCAGAGCAACTCCACTCGGTACCATTCAACATTACCACTGCTGTTGATCTTGGCGTATTATTTATCCATCTCCCGAGCCATAAATTTCCTTCCTGGACTCTGTGACTTGCTTTATGACCACACTCTTTGTGCTGAGACTGCAAAGCCCTGGGGACAAGACCTTTGCCTCCACACTTCCTATTTAGGGCCACGCAGCTTTATGACACTAACAGAAAGAGTAACTTCCCAGATGACTTTGCAGCCATCACAGAAGTTTTTTTGAAATGCTACTTTTTTGGCTACTCAGAAGGTCACTGATAAGAGCAGGGATAAGCCTCAAGCCCAAGCTGCTACCACATGAAGATGAGGAGATCCTGGTAGCTCACTTGCAAATATGACCTACAACAAAGCATAAACTCTTTCCCCTGTTCTCCCAAATGGATCAGCATTAAATGCCCCCCCCCGCTCCCCCCGCAGAATCTCATTACTTGGCCTCTGTTTCTCAAGTCTGAAGCCTTTAAGGAGGTGAGCAGCCCCACCACATTATCACTGCAGGCTCAGCTGCCTGCATGATCTCTGCACCAAGCTTTGGGAGCTCAAGCAAAAGCAGTGTTTGCACTGCACACGTTCATGTTTGACTCTCAGAGAGGCCCCGAGCTCACCAGCCTCCCAGCTTGTGCACCAGGACCAGCATCAGTTGACTCCTGCTCCAATCCCCATCCCAAAGTCAATCATCCCCACCAGCTTTCTTGCTCTGGACCTCTGCAAGGGTCGCTTTTCACTGGGGTAAGGGAACCTCAGCAATGCTTTCCATCCCTGCCTGTCTCAGCTTGGAGGGGTCCCTTGAGTGTGCCATGAAAGAAGAGGCACATCTGGGCTGGATTACAGGGTGGTGCAGTGGCTTTTACAGCTACAGATTCCTGCATATGTTTCTGAGCAGGACATACATGCTCATAGATCAAGATGCACAGAGCCCCCAGGGTTGAGGGCCCTCACTTACATAAGTCATTCCTGGTTGCCCCCTCTTTGGAGGGCTCAGCTTTGGACACCTTGGCAGGCTGGGGGCGGTGGGAGGAGATGCTCTGGCTGATGCTGTGGCTGATGCTTTCCCACTGGGCATGGAGAATTGCTTTCTTCTGAGAACAGAGGCCAAACGGAGGGAATCATTTACACCATTGAGAAGTGGGTGTAACACTGTAATTTACTGGCATATTGCAGCCACAGAGGCACTGCCTTTGCATGGATAAAGCGAGCTGTGAAGAAAACAAGGGAGGAGGCAATGAGGCTGAGAGTAAATCCACAGAGATCAATAATGTTACATTAGATTTACGCCAGTTAGTAAACCAAAGGTTGTGGTCTGCTCTCTGCAGCACTGGTTTATCACAGCTCCAGATTTTATGCCATGGTCACTGCAAGCAGGATCCGTCCCCTGAGGTTTTAGGAATAACCTCTTTCTCTCAAAACTCTTTTCTTTAGTTGTCTGTGGGTTGAGAAAAAGAGACAATGATGTGTGGATGGAAAAACAACAAAAAAACCCTAAATTAAAATTAAAACGCAGCAAGACTCCAAAGAATTTACAGATGTCTCTCCTCTCCTTCCTCCCCCCCTGCTTCTCCGTGGTCAGCTGTAAATATTTATCTGGCAGGCTGCAGTGAAAGGCATGGCCCAAAACACTTAATCACAATTCCAGCATGGCTGCCCTCCAGAGCACCCCAAACTTGGGGGACGGTGGTTTTTTTCTGCAGCATTGTTAGAGGAAGGTACTTCTGTCCTTATGCAGGCAAACAAGCACCTTCAAAAGCAATTCATAACATCTCCAACATGGGCTGCTGGGTGCTTTGTTTGTCTTCTTCTTTGGATCTTTTTCTTTTTAAAGGGTCTGATTTTCTTTTTAAACCTGAGTGGCGAAGGTAGGCAAGCCCTGTCACCCCACTGTCAGCAGCAGCCTGGTGCTGATTAACAGGCAGAAGTGGAGTTGGACTGGATCAGTGAGGAGGTCTGGGAAATCTTCTGCAGAATCAAAGGAATAATTATATTTCTGTAATTCACCCCAAACTGATCCACAAGTATTGATGGAACCTGACCCCATCTTCCCCATGAAGGGTGGGTGTCTCTGGAGTGGAGCCTTGGCAGCTTCCATGGGTTGCTCAGCAGAAATTTGGGACAAGTGGAAGCACTGCTAGAGGCTAGTAATTGTAGGGGCTTTGCTTTTGAGGATGCCAGCAAGAAACACCATTGGCACAGGGATTGCTGTGCAGCAATAGGTACCTGCAAAATCAAAAACCATGGGACCAGGGACTTGCAAGCCTCACTCCCTGGTTTTCACTTTCATGGTGAGCCTGGCCTTCTGATGTATCTCCCTGCAAGGATTTGGGGAAGATTTCCCTGTCTTCAGTTGCACTGTTCCTCCCCACATGCAACTATTACATCGGGCTCTAAACCCTGTATATTTATATTTTTCCATCTCCTGATGGCTCACTCTCCAGTTTGATATGGAAGAGCTGGGAGAGGAGAAAGGACCATAACACACAAGGCTGTGGGTCCTCTGGAACACCCCCTCAGGGCCTCCCTCTAAGTCTGCTCCAGCCCCAGAGGCTGGAGCACATAAAGAGGCCACCAATGTTCACTTTGTGCCTCAGCTTCCAGCCTCACCAGCAGATGTATGGCAGAGTCTTCCTTGGGAGAGGAAATTAAATGTCCCACCAAAAGCTTGGTTGCTACTTCACCATAGTGATTATTGCCTCAGTTTCCAGATGAAACACAAACATATTTTGTTTTTACAGTTCTTTTCTATTTTCTGCAGGGAGTGGCACACTTTGGCCAAGCAGAGCCATGCATGACATCATATTTTCTTATTGGCCTTTACTGCACTGCAATTGCCTCACCAGTTATTGCCACTTACTGCCAAGTAGCTGTTTCACCACCTGATTATTTATCAGCCTGCCTTTATGCTTTCCTGGGCATTGAGATTCACTTCACTTTCTCCCTCCTCCTTGCCAGTATTTCCAGTGGAAATGATGCTCTGTCCGCACATCTGCAAACATGTAGATTTCCTGGAAAAGGCAAGTCCGCTACTTGCTCATTTAGAGCAGGTGATCAGTAACCACACAGATAAATTGGTCTGAGGTTAATCTATTATCCTGTCAGCGGCTGTTGCAATTTTTAACAGACTCAGAGCCTAGAGAACTGTTAAATCCCACTCCCTCTAAGTATAAATATATGATCATCTCAACTTCCTTCAAGAAATAAACTCCCTTCTCTGCTGTAATTATTGTGACCTTGCCATTGTGATGCAAAGGGTACCTAAAGATGCAGACCAGCTAAATCCAAAAGTTTTCAAAACCCAGAGTAACCATCTATTTTTAACCTATTTTTAAAGCCAGTGCTGTGAGATTTGAGGCCTTCTTTGAGATTTTGTAATCTCTGGGGCTGCTAATAATGTGGCAGTTAACTGTGTGCACTGACACCAACTGCAGCATCATCAGGGGGCTGCAGGATGCTCTGGGAACAGCATGTCCTCTTAAGGCAGGCTTTTCCAAAGGGCTCCCTTTGCTTTGACCAAAATGGACTGCTAGGTTTTTATTACACATAGGGCACTGTACCATGGGAGACTGGCAGTCTCCCTAGTGCTGGTGTTCCCTGAGCCCACCCCACTGACTACGCAGCATCACATCCCAAAATCCCTGAAAGTGCCACGCCCACCTTTTCCCCTTGCAGTGTAATAAATGGGAAGGCACAGGGGCACATGGGGAAAGGCTGCTGTTATGGCAGGGTACATGGTGCCCTGGACAAGGGAGGATGTGAGGGGTGGCTTTGCATGATCAGCGCTGGGGACAGCCCCGGCAGTGCCAGGCACTGCCTTGGCAGAGGGTGGGGCAGAGCTGTGCTCTGAGAGTCCATGCAATAAGCACAGGCAATGGGGACCTGCTCGTGCTCCATGGGGTTACAGTACTGAGATTATCCAGCTGCAATTCCCAGCACCTGCTCTGTAGCTGGTACTCATGTCCAGCAGTCAGGCACTTGGGGTGGCTGGTTCATCCATCATTCCCTGCTCCCTTGGGACAGCTGGTTGCTGCTGCCTTCATACAGCTGAGGCAGACCATGGCAGGGTGGGGAAGGCATGTGGGCAGAGGAGTATTCTCCATACTGCAGCTGCTGCCAGGCTGACAGCAGCAACCAGAGCTGGGTTTTCCCACGGTTCCTTCACCTTCCCATCAGTGCTGGGGGTGAGGTGCCAGCCTGGCCCCCGGCTGCTGGCCGGCTCTCAAGGGGTGGGGAAGTGGAAGGGGCTGCCTGGGCTCAGCTGGAGCTTCTCTGACCCAGACATTAAGCATGATGCCTTTTTGGCAATGCCCTTTGTCCTCCTGTTTTGTGAGTCAAGAGTTTATACACCCAGAGGGAGAAAAACCTCTTCTTCTTCTCGGGCACTACCAGTCCTGCTTTTGGCTGCAGGCATTTCTTTGCTGCATGCCCCTGAGCTGCAAATGGGTCTCTGCTGCCACTTGTTCTCTTGGTTTATCAAAGGGGAAAAAAAAAAGAAAAGAGAAGTCAAGCAGATCTTTGCTGTTTGCTTTTCCTCTTCAGGAACTGATTTGGAACAGCAGTTTGTCAGCCTGGCCAGTGCCACCCTCCTGCCCACCCCTATTTTGTCCCAGAATCAGCGAAGTGGCTGCGCCAGGTAAGTCCCTGAGAAGCAGGAGGCTCGTGTTGCCTGCAGGCCCCATAGGGATCTGCTGACTGGAAGGCAGCTCCACATGTTCCACCATCTTCAAGGGACATCTTGCGTTCAGGGTCACATCAGCTCAGGCGCATCCCCATCTGCCTGACATTGGTCTCAGGGTCTTTCTGCTGTTCAGAGATACAGGGGCAAGTTTGTGCTGGCAGCTGTGGTGGGACACCTGGACACAGCGTCAAAGAGAAATGGAACCTTCCCTCTGTCCTCACCGTGAAGGGAGTCCCCACCAAAGCTGCACATCCCCAACAGCCTGGCCCAGCCAAGATTGTGACATGAAAGGATGACTTGAGCTACACCCTCTTTATTTCCATCCCTGCTCTTTCTGTCACAAGCCCAGGAAGCCCAAATTATTTACCTGATACAGAGGAAGCAACAGAGTGATTCAGAGATCAAGAAATTTTTCATTTCTCAGAGGGAAGATAAATACTGTTCCTTTGCAGTAAGTAAATTGTTTGGTAGTGCCAGCACCAGAACATCTGTTGTTCTCCTGGTTGATGTAGGATTGTCAAGGCCAGGCCACCCATGAGCTCAGCCATCAGGCAGAGGCAATGCTGGCATCTCCAAAGCCTGAAGGGGGTTTCCAACCTGTACAGGTCTTAGAAGATTAATTTCTGGGTGACTGTTGTAAGGAAAGGGCTAAAACTTTGCCAGGCAGCTGCAAGATGCCATGGGAAGGTGAGATGAGGAGTTACCCAGTCCATGGTACCCAGCCTCTTACAGTGGCAAGCAACCACGCAGCAGATGACCCCAGCTGAGAAGCCCAAAGTCTCTGGTTCATGTCCAGAGCATTTCCAGGCACACTGCAATGAGCCCTGGCCAGCCTCAGCTCCACAGAGCAGCAGCATCACTCACAGAGCAAAGGCCTGGTCATGCAGGAAGCCCTTGGCAGCATCCTCATCTCAGCACCAGGAGGTGCCTTTGGTGTGTTACCCTGAAGTCCTGGGTCCAGAACAGAGGAGCTTGATGGAGCAGCGTTCCCTCATGAGTGGGGCTGGAGAGGTACAGAGGGACTCGCAGGTCTCGTCCTGCACACCCTGGACAGGGGTGTAGACCTGGTTCCTTATAGCCCAACCCAGCACTGGGCAAAGCCACTCAGCTGCCCCAGCTCCCCACTCTCCTCAAGAACAGCTGTAACATCCTTTGGCATGTGGACAAAGCTCACTGAAGGAGCAATGGGAAGTGTGAAGCCTCTCTGAATACCTTGTTCATGGTGTTTAGACAGCACTGCCTATGGGCTAAGGCACAAAGAGATTGGATTCTCATAGCCACAAATTATAGAACATGTTCTTCTTTGAACTGGTGCTTCAGATGACCCCAGTCACTTGGGATCAATTGTGGTGGTGAAGCACCCTGCAGTATCTACCTCAAGCACTCTGGTTAGTGCCAACACTTCTGCCACCTGCTTCCCTCTCCATTCCAGCCACAGCTGAAAGTCTCCATGCAACCAATGGTTTCTCTAAGGACCTAAACTCTTTGCTTACTCTGTTCTGCATTTCAGCTCCAAAGGGAGGATCTTTCCTCTGTGCAGTACCAGTGGGGTTCAAAAATACCTGGAAAATTCAGTGTTTTGGTGTGCACAAGTAAAAGCCTATTTACCTCAAATATTGTGCTGTCTCCCAGGGGCAATCATAAGGCTACAGTTTGTAGAGCACTACAGTAATGAAAGCCCCAGAAATACCACTGGAGATGGAAAGGTCAGGTGATTTAATAGGAACCATATGTGCTGCTCCAAGTTTTCTGAGTAATCCAGCTTCTGCATGTCCTCGCTGCGTTACAGACATGATGCATCATCTCCCCTTTCCTTGGCTTCGTTATGGGGACTGACTCTCCCCCGAGACCCTAATTGCTTCAAATGCTCTCTGCTCTATTTATATTTGATTTTACCCAGTGGTTTCAAGCAATACTGATCCTGAAAGACTGTTGGTCTAGGGCTGTACCCTGGCTGACATCTGCTTTGAAGAAGTTGTGTGCAGGTCTGTTTGAGTAACATTACACAGGGCAGACAGGACTCTGCTCTTCAATTAGAGGCTTTATAATGATCCAGTCAATACAATGTTTTTCTTCACAGAGCCATGTGACCACAAGGGTTTTCATATCTGTGGACTTAGTTTCAGGCTAATGTGTATCTTTCCCCTATCTTTGTGTTGGGTCCTTGCTTCAGCTGCTCCCTACCTCGGTTTCCCCCTCACAAACTGGTCACAGCTCCCCTCACTTGGGCCAAAGTGCTGCCAAACCTTGATAACCCACCCTGCCCTATCTGAAAAGGGATCTTTCCTGCCCTGCCTGGTGGAAATAACTGCACCAGGCCCCACTGCTGGCAGCCCTGGCATCCAGAGGTCAGCAGAGAGGGGGAGGAACATTTGTTCCCTTCTCGGTGGACAGAGACCTGCTTCATGGCCTGGGCAAAGAGGTGCCTTCCCTCTGCTGCGACAAGGCACGGCTCGGTCTGTGTGGTGGTGGAGGGCGGGGGCAGGAGGAGCACAGAAAGCAGACAGATGGCTACACAGCCAACCCAGTTATTACCGGAATAAATTGGGTAAATCACAGGCTAAGCAGTTGCTCTCCCTGCGGTAGAAGAGGATCTGACACTGTGATTGAAAATTAGCAGCATCTCAGAGGCAATCATGGCCGGGAAGCTTGCTGTGCTGGGAAGCTCCGCTCAACCGGTGTTGCACTTGGACTATGTTATTACTGCACCTTAAACCACAAGAACAAAATGTTTGGGACATGCTAATGACACCAGGAGAAACAGAAGCATTTTGATTTGGTAGTAATTGTAGTAATTATTTGCTAGCAGGGCAGATACGAATACAATATAATGGGTCTGATTATTTATCAGCATTCAACACCAGAAAGAAAACAATGCTGGTAAATAGCAGAGGGTTTATTTTGGGGAACTGTTTAAAGCCAAGAAAGGACAAAACATCTCTGTTCAAAACAGGGCCTGTGGAGGCTCCGTGGCAAAGATCTGAAAAAGACTTTCAGGCTTCACAAGAGCTGTATATGATTGAGGTTTGGCCCTGATGTGTTTGGCTTGGTGGCACTGCCAAGGCCAGGTCTGCTGAGCAGGCAAGACCCTGACCAACATATTGCCAAATGTCACCCACTGGCAAAGAAACCACCCAGGGGTAGAGCACTTGGCAATCCATTTTGGAAAAACTTAGCAAAGATGCTTCAAACACTTGCAGGAGTGCACAAACGGGAGAGCTGTAGGCACAGCAGGACAGGTCTCACACCAGCAGTATTCACCATCCCTCAGTGGGGAGCAAAGACCTGTGTCACACACGCTCCCAGGCCACTAGAACAAGGACAGCTGCTGACCAGCCTGCCTCGGAGTGCCTGCAGGACATGCCAGGGCAAGACAGGCATTGCTCCTAGGGGACCCTTCGGTAAGAAAGCAACTTCTCTCCCATTGCAGATGGCAACCACATTCCTTTCAAAGGAGCTTTGTTGCCCCCTCCCTACTTGGCATCCAGCTCCCACGGCACTTTCAGTTCCTCCACTCCTCCAACCTTGGAGCTGCTCTGCTGTGAGCATGTCAGATAGGAACATGCAATCAGTTCTGGCCAACCTACTAACAGACCCAGCTGTTACTACAGCAGGCGCTGATGTGAGCAGCCACAAAAGCAAACAGATCTTTGGGCTCCTCATATGTTTGGAGCTGCCTGCACATCCTGCCCCACGTTAACTGAAAACATGTGGTCAGGTCCTGCCAGGTTGGCGTGCAGCTACAGCCAGAGTGAGCTCTCAAAGCATCTACAACTTCTGTTTCCTCACCCCCTTGCTTGAATAAGCCCACTGAAATCTAACTCAGGAAATGGTGCGATACGGACATGCTTAAATGTTCTCATCATCACTGATGTTACTTCTGCAGAGCCTTGCTGCTTCAGCTGCATCCTCTTTGGCTTGCTGGGTTGAGGTTTACCACGTGAGGGTTACCCATCACTGGAGGATGCTTGTCCTTGCTTTCCTAACATGGTCCTAAATTTCAAAAGATAATTCCATGCATAACATACCCATCATAAGGCTGCAGCAGTGGTCAAACCAAACTCACTTTGTTCCTATGACACATGAACACTGGCCTGCCACCCAGGACAGACCTCACACACTTCAGAAACCTGAGCCTGAGCTGTGCCTTTGTGACCAACCTCTGCACACAGCAACCATGGATGATTCAGTCTCAGCCTGGCTGTGCCAAGGGACGTGATGGATGCCAGACAGCCCTGATGAGCCATGGTTCTCCTAGCAGGCCCCAGCACCCACACACCGAGGGCAGAGAGGATCTGGAGGATGCCCATTTCCAGCCATGCAGGTAGATCAGCAAGTGGCTCAGATTTTAAGCACTCCCTGAGGAGCAGTGCAGGAGGTGAATGGGGTCACCCCCAGCCTCACCATCAAACACGTGAGGGCCGAGTCACCACTGAGGCCTCCCCATGGAGAAATTCTTGGAAGTGTAAAGGCAATGAACATGCATACAAGGCAGGGCTGGCATGGCAGGATCAGTTGCTGGTGCATGTGCCTGTTTGGAGCTACTGGCCCACCTGGAACCCTGGCAGGAGCAGACCCTGCCACTGAGGAGGGGGCAGAGATGGGACTGGCATACAGTAACCTACCCCAGAAAATGCCCTATGTCACCACCCTCCTCAACCAGAGGTAGCATTTAGTTTCCTAGGTAGTATTTTCCCAGGGTGCATGTAGTTTCCTAGGTAGTATTTTTATTTTTTCCTCTTTCTTTCTCTTCAGGTCTGTAGCAGTGTAAAAACCAAGCAGCCACAGCATCCTGTGGCACAGGGTTCCCCAGTGCAACCTCACACTCTGTGCAGATCTGCCTCTGGTTGTTTGCTTTGAACCTGCCACCTGCTACTTTTATTTGATGCCCTTCAAGTTCTTGTCTGAGAAGCAACAGCATACAATCACACTTTAATTTGTATTGAGATCACCTAGTCCTGAGTCACTGGTGTCCAGGTGCCTGCTTCTTTTTGATTCAATGGTGAAAGCGCCCAAGTGCCTCAAGGGCACAGATCAGGCATTCATAAATTTTTCTTCACTTTTCCAATCATTACTGGTGTGATGCACTGCAGAAGTCTGCCAGTTATTACCATAACGGATGAGACTGCAGAAACCAAAGGAAATACCACCCTTGCCTTGGCATATATAACTAATCTGTATGTCCTCCATGCATCACTGCCTGCAGACACCTGGGAACACACAGCCTCATTCATGCCCCTCCCCTGCACAGGCTCTTCTGTCCATGCTCCAGATGCACATCCACCAGCATCCATCCTTCCAGAACCACACTTGCATGCATGCATGCATGCCCCTTTATCTTTACTCCTCCAATACGCCCTTCTGATTAAAATATAACTAATATGCCATAAATACAAACACCACAGGCACATAAATGCCACTGTAAATACACTGTGTCTAT
This sequence comes from Ploceus nigricollis, assembly GCA_013399945.1. NCBI lineage: Eukaryota > Metazoa > Chordata > Aves > Passeriformes > Ploceidae > Ploceus > Ploceus nigricollis. The sequence goes on from VXBC01012128.1 coordinate 977,168, forward strand.
ACACCCACACTTTAACAGCACATATCCCATTCAATCCTAACTTGATACACACCTTTGAATGCATTCTTCCACCCCACACCTTGCCTCAACACGCTATGCAGCTCCAGGAAGAGCAAGGGAAAGCCCAAAGTTGTTTGAATGAGATGGTCTGTCCAGCTGGAAATTCTGCTTCTCAGTTTTTCCTGTGCCAAGCCATGTTTCAGTGGCCTCCATGGAGCCTGGGGTGAGAACGGTGGCCCCAGCAGCATTGCCAGTTTTGCCAATTTTCCTAGTCAATCCCGTAGGTAGGCAGATAGGTCAACACTCAGCATGCAGCTGGAAACAGGGCAGTGGGTGGGTTTTCCAAGCAGCACTGCACTGTGTAGCACAGAGCTGGTGAGTGTGCTACAAATGGGCTTCACATGGAGCCCTGTCAAAGACTGAGCCAGGCAGGTGAGCACAGGGCACCCTGCTCGTCGGTGACTGTCAGAGGACAGAGATTTCTGCACAAATGAAACACAGTGAGACATATAATAAATATATATATGTATACACATGACATGTGTGCATGCATGTACATACATATATGTCAGAAAATGTTTGGCCAACACAAAGAAGAGACAATCCTGTGTGCTGGCTGCAAAGGGACTCACCAAGGCTCAGGGTATACATGTAACAATCCATTTTGCCACTGCTGTGATCTTGGTTCCTCTCTGCTATTTTTAAAAGGCCATAGCATTAACCTAATTAATTTACTTTAATTGGAGAACAGTATTAGCTTAAATGGTCCTGCTTAAATCGTAGAGAAGCCATAGCCAAGCTCTTCAAACAGCCGCTTGTCCCCATTCACCCTCCTGCAGATGGTTAACACAGCTGAGCTGCACTTTGGCACAACAGCCCTGCTCTCTTCACAGGGTGTTTTCTGCTCTGAAGGGAAACACCTGCACATCTCCAAGCAAGATGGCTCAGAGCAGACAAAGGACTCAGCTCAGAAGTTACAGGGTCCCCTGTTGAGCCAGGACCCAAACCTGGTGGGAAGCCAGGAGCTCCAGCAAAGCAGAGGTCCTGAGGGACCCACGCCAAGCTGACCATGCTCACAGTGCTCAGACCTCAGTGAGCATCCCTGCCCACGCTGGCAGAGGAGGAACTGTTTGCACAAGCTGGTTTGGAAGCCACAGAGGTGATCAGCCCTGCAGGATGGATGCCAGAGGCAGCAACAGAGGGAAGTGGCTACAGCAAGGACCGTGGCTCGAAGACCACAGCTCAGCTCTCATTTCCCTGGTTTCTGCTGGTATCTCCTGCAGTGGGCTTTGGGAAACCATTCCCACATGCCAGCGTCTGGCATCCAAACAAGGCCAACATCCCCACCATCCTTTGTCAGTAACATTGGTAGCTACAGCTGAAAAGTACCCTGTAAGATCTTCATGAATACCCCTAACCTGGCTTCCTTGAGCTTCAGAGTTGCTGCCATATTGCAGTTTATCACCACGTTTCACCACCAAAACTGCCCTGATGCTAACCCAGAGGCCCAAGCTTGCAGGGAGAGATGATGGGTGGGCATGATTGAACTAAATCCAACAGATGCTGGGGGCCCAGACGAGAGCCCTGGGGCAGGAGCAGCAGCTCTACCCCCAGCTCACCGTGGCCAAGGGGCTGGCTGTGCAATGCCAAGCTGTATGTCAGCTTCCCGCCCTTCACCGGCTGTACCCTGGCTTCGGAGCGCTAGGTGTCCGTACCTCCGGCCTAGCGGATACACGGGCAACGCATCCCTCTCTCTGAATACACAAAAGAGACTCACATCAAGCTTGACCTGGCAGAGGCCTACAGATGATCAGGGTTTGTGGAGTCACAGCCACCACCATGGCTTTGAAGGGCATCTGAGGCTCCAAAGGTGGGTGCACTGAGGGACCAGACTGTGCTGGAAGAAACATCCCAGAGGAAAGCATTCTGTAAGGGAGGTACAAGAGTAAGGGCTCGGGAGAGCCAGCAAGGCACCGTACAACCCTTGCAAAATTGGCCAAGGCCAATTAACAAGCTGCAGCTGACAGAGAGGGGAGGATTTCAAGATAAGAGAGATGGCAAGAAGCCTAGAGGAGATCAGAGCTTGGAGGGAGGAATGCAAAAGGCCTCCTGGGAATGAATCTCAGTAGAACTGCTAAGGGAATTTATGCTAATATCTCTCAGGAGGCCTTGGAAAAGGGGACATAGGTAATAGCCTTGTAAGATGCTGGCGAAGATACAGAGTTAGCAGTAGGGGAGAGACAGGAATTAGCTCAAGTAGATAACAAGGGGTGGGGAATGCACGCTACAGGCACTCGAGATGGGGTACTTAGAGCAAAATACAGAGGAAGGCAAGAACTATAGCTAAATTATGCAGAAGGAAAGGTACTCTGGCTGTAAACAAAAGGGCTGTGGAGACTCTTAGGAAAGACACGCAAGACTTCCTGAAGTTAAAATTACAAGCCAAAGACCATTTGGGTAGTTACCCACCCTTCTCTTTTGGGGGAGGCTGGAAACCTCTAGTCAGGCTACATTTGACTTGCCGAAGCAATAGGCAAGTCACTCGAAAGCCAAAGCACCATCTTGGTGAGGGAAGCACCAGTGAGGGACAATACACTATACCTCAAATGAAGTAGCTGCACTTACAAAGAACCTGGCATTAATTTTGGAAAAGCTCTTCATTTTCAAAGCCATCCACTTGCAGACGTAGCCTCCTTGCATTGTGGAGTGCTTGGGACTGGCTGCACTGTGTCATAGCTCACTCTACTCCATCCCCTCCATACCCTTGCCCACAAACACCCAAAAGATGGCAAACGCACGAAACCCACCAGAGGTGTGAATATAGCAGCTGTTACACTTTATTTACTGTGGATTTTAAATTTTTTTTATTTTTTCTTCTGATTGAAAAAGACAAGACAGAAAAGTTACAAAAGTAGTAAAAGGCAACAATATCCGCAGGACATCCCTGTTCCCTGCTCGCACACGGGGCAAGGCAGCCTGCCCCACCTGCTGGCTGGCAGGAACACACCTCTGGGCCCCAGCACCTTGGCAGCCCTTGCTGAGCAAAGCCTGAGGCTGCACGGCCATGTAGGGGCTGCCACCCCAGCCATTTGCACAAGGAATGCACCTCTTAGATGGGTACCAGGCTATGGCTGTCCCATCTCCTGAGCACAGGGATTTGGTCCAAAGGAGCAAGTTTCCTGTCCTGCACTGGTCAGCTTGATATGGCAGCAGTTAAAAAGCTGAGGTGTGCCATCAAAACAAGATAAGCAGAATTTCTACAGGGGCAGGAGGAAGCAGCAGAGGAACTGCGCTCTCTTGGAAATAGAGACTTGCAGGGAACCATAATGGTCTGCCAGAGGTCCCTCATCAGTAAACACAAGTGACCTCTTGGAGGTGATGCTGGTGCAGGGGGTGGCCCAGCTGTCACAGTCTGGAGCCAAACAGCAGGCAGAGCTGGGACAGCATCAGGACAGACATCCCCTCACCACCTTGCCCAGCTGCTCTGCCTGCCTGAATGACAGGAGTTAGGGAGAAGAGGAGGGGTGGGGGATTCAGGTCCCCAAGCCTACAGCCTTTGGACTTTCCCCAGGGGTGTCAGTGAAGGGCCCAGACCAGCTCACTGGGTAGCCTCCTACTGGCAGCTGGACTGACCATTGGTCTCAACCAAAGAGCACCATCAAAGACTCTACATTGAGGCAGATTTAAAAAACCAAAAATTATTACTCACAGTTGCTCCTCCTGATTTGGAAAAACTACTTGCTTCCCCTTGCACTCAGATGCAGGCTCATGGTAGGCAATGCCTACACCAAGAGGTTACTCTCTCCACCAGGTGCAGCAAGAGGAAAGGCCTTGTTCCTCTGCCTCAACAGGAGAGGCAAGAGCTTGTTCTATTAATGCCTGCCTTTGGCACGAAACACACACATGCCTCGAGGACAGATCCCAGCCAAACACCAGTGGTAGCAAGGCCTAGCATGGTCCCAAAAGCCCCAGAAATATCTGTGGAGAAATGTCCCCCACCTTCACTCAAACGCCCCTCCTGTTTCTTACACCAACAGCCACAAAATCGACTTTTTCCCCACTCCTTGCTTCATCTGGAAATATTGTCCCACTGATACCAGAAGAGTGTACCTGAATTTAACAGCTAGCCTAAACAAGGGGAGTGGAAAGCTTGCTGGAGACATTAAATTGGTTTGAGTTTGGTGGTACCAGTTACCTTCACCATCATATAGTGGGACAATACTATGGAGAAGTGTTACATACCCCAGAACACACACTGCCTCAGCAGAGAAAAGATCCATTAGCACACAGTCACCCCCAACATCTTCTCTTCGATGATGCTGAGAGGACTGAAGGTAGGTGCTGCATTTTCCTGGATAGTTCAACACAGACCTTCCAATTCTAGAATTTTATTCTAACCCCAGATCTACATATGGATGTCTCACTCTCCCATTTCAATCTCTTTTTTGACAGTATCACTGAACTGCCAGCAGATCATCTAGAATGCACAGCTAAATGTGCCAGTTACTCTTCCACACACCTCCCTGTCCTAGGGTTTTCCACTTAAGAGAGCTTGATGTGAATGCAATTATAACAATCTCAGAGAGGGATCTTCTTGTTTTGCAAGCAGCTCTGTATAGCCTCTTTCTCCAATCCTCAGCTCACTTCTGAGTGGGAGAAGTGTCTGGTCTATAGCAAAGCACTGTAGACCCAGGTATCCTTGGGAAACTGACTGGATCTGGTTTCACAGCTTGATCACTCATCCCTGCTGCCATGCAGGTCATACTAACCCCTGAACACCTCCTGGATATCTTCAGTTGCTACCATCCTCATATTTGACACTGCCTTGGTGGCAGTTCTTCTGGATTGCAGACCTGTCTGGTTTGCTTTGCCCTGAAAGACAAAACTCACTCCCTTTGCAACTGCACGGATCCATCAGTGGTATGAGAACAGGCACTGCTGCCAAGCCATTTGCTTCCTCCTGCCAGAGCAGCTGCATTGCAAAGATGTGTCATTGCCCCTTCTTCTCCCACCCCTCCCCTTGGGTATCATCACCTCCCCTTCTCCCTGCCAGGTAGGACACTGGTTGATAGTTCCTGAGGTTTTTTGGAGAAACTCCTTCAGTAGGCACATGACGGTTCTTCCACTGGAGCTATCGGGCTCAACGGCTTCAAGGTGCTGAGGGAACGGAAGGCAAAAGTGGAGGGATCATACACAAAGTGGGGTGGCGGGCGGCCTCCGTTGATGCTCTGCAGGGGAATAAAAAGAGGCATGAAGTCAGTGCTCATATCAGCTGCGAACATTGAAGTTCCTGCCTTGAGTGCTTTGTCATCTCCCGCTCTGATACAATTACACCTCCTTGAATGGGTGGTCACACTTGCACTTGCAGCAAATGGCACTAACATAAGCAGTGGAAGCACTTGCTCACATCCTTGCTCTTACGCTTCAAGATAAAAAGCAGGCACACCTCCCTTCCTCCAGGACTGAGGTCCCAAGGATCCACCTGACTAGGGCCCATGGCATCTGTAGCCACTAAGTGAAACAGAATATCCACGATGCATTTAGAGGACCAGAGTCAGAAAAGCATCACTACCAAAAGGCATCACACGGAAAAGCTAAATTCACTTGGCCTTGAAGTAAGATCTAGTACACTTTTAGAGCATGGAGACAAACCAAGTTATCTCTGGAAATGCATTATTCAGCCCCATTTTTCAACAGCTCTCCAATAAGGATTTACAAACCACTATTTCTTAAAGTCCCAGGCATGCTGAAACTCTTCAGGGTTTTGGTTCCAGACTCTACAGTTTGATGTGGAATGGCTGAGAAATGCTTGGAGGAAAAGATCCCACCCCCAAGGCCTTACAGACTGGTTTTACCATGGCCACTAAAGACCATTCTCTCCCCTTTTGCTCCCAGTGTTCAGAGCATGGTCAGAGCAGGTGCAGAGTAAGGAGGCCAGAAACAGCCATGTACTCCCTGAACTGTGTGACAGGACAGATAGAAATGCTCTTTTCCACTAGGCTGTACTGGGATATGTGGATCCCAGAGGAATCATGGTGCAAAAGAAGTAATTCCACTCTGTTAAATGTGAAGACCTTTCCTTTTACTTTTCAGGAACTTTGGTTTGTTTCTTTCCTTATGCAAGCAGAAGCACTAGTGGGACAGCTGTTTCACTGATACTTTCTGGCCAGGAGAGGAGGTCTCACGAGGTCTCACTTGCTCAAGGGTCCAGGAGAGTGTTTAATCATCATTCTGTAGAGTTCATTCCCAAGGAATATGTGGAAAGTTCAGCAGCTCAGAAACTCATGCAAACATCCCCTACTCTCATCTCACTTCCATCACTCTTGGGAAGGGCTTTACCACTATTTTCGCAGAGGTTAGGGAAAAAACCCAATGAGAAACAGGTTAGAGAAAAACCCCAAAAACCTACAGGTTGGGTAGAGAAGTGATTGAGAGCAGCCCTGAAGGAAAGGACTTGGGGGTGGTGATTGATGAAAGACTCAATGTGAGCCAGCACTGTGCACTCATAGCTCAGAAAGCCAGTGTAATCCTGGGCTGCATCAAAAGCATAACAGCCAGCAGGTCAAAGGAAGTGATTGTCCCTCTCTACTCTGCTCTTGGTGAGACCCCACCTGGACTACTGTATCCAGCTGTGGAGTCCCCAACAGAAGAAGGACATGAAACTGTTGGAGCAAGTCCAGAGGAAGACATGAAGTTGTTAAGAGGACTGGAGCACCTCCCCAATGAAGACAGGCTGAGAAAGTTGGAGCTGTTCAGCCTGGAAGGAAAAAGGTAGCATGGAGACCTCACAGGAACCTTCCAGTGTCTGGAAACGGGAAGCCAGAGAGAGACTCTTCCTCAAGAACTGTAGTGACATGATATGGAGTTATGGGTACAAATGAGAAGAGGTGAAATTTAGTCTAGATATTAGGAAGACATTCTTTCCTGTGAGGGTGGTGAGACACTGAAACAGGTTGCCCAGGGAGGCTGTGAATGCCCCAACCCTGGCAGTGTCCAAGATGAGGCTCAGTAAGGCCCTGAGCAGCCTCATCTGATGGGAGGTGCCCCTTCCCATGGCAGGTGGGATTAGAACCAGATGATCTTTAAGGTCACTTCCAACTCTTACGTTCTATGTGATTCAGACTGGGCCCTGGTGTTATGTGACTCCCTGCTCCTTTTCTAGGCCTTTCCTAACTAGAACTGTGGTCTCCTTTGCTTAGCCTGCGCTGTGGGACTGTTCCTCAAAGAATTAGGCTTTTTAGGAACAATTACCAACTCTACTGTCTCACAGAAGACAGAGGTTCATTTCAGCACTTCAGATTCAGGTCTATTACACACCTAACAACATGGCAAGGTGATGTTTTGATGCCTCCACCTCTCCTCTGCCTGGGTTTTAACTTGTCAGCACAAGACGGCAAAACACAAATATCCCCTAAAAGCTGCTCAGATGGTTTGTCTCACCCAAACACACACAGCAAATCAGAGTGAGCTAAGGAAGTGTCCAAGCCAGGCCCTGAGTGCTGCAATAACTGCAGCAGGATCTGGAAGCCTCTTTTCTCCAAGGCTCTTGGTCACAGCTCAGCCCCACTGGGCAGCAGCCTTCAGTGTCAGGAAAGACCTCTAAAAGCCAGTGTGGGCAGCATGTTCCTGCCCAGTTGGTATCTCTTCTGCAAATTAAGACAGGCACTTGAGAATGGAAAATGCCAACACGGTGCTTGGCATCAGCTGTGCCTGGAGTTTCAGCCAGCAAATCATGCCCTGCTACATCCCCCTGACACCTTGGCCAGCAGAATAAGAAACAAGAGAGGCAGATTTAAGGGCCTTTACTCAATAGCCACCTGCTGTGGGGTTATATATGGTGTATGCTCTGGCAGGCCTCAGAGCTGGAAGGTAACATAGCAACCCCTATTCAAAGCTAAGGGGCAGAATAAATCAGCACATTTGTCCTTCTCCAGAGCAGAGAAGGTCCCCTGCCAGTGCCAAGAGGGAATGGGAACAAAGAACCTGGCAGTCCCCTCCATTTTGAGATGCCAGACAGGATTAGGGAAGGCAGCTGAATCTGTTCATTTTTGGCAGATGGCAGATGACGAGGCTGGGGAAAGACAGGTCCAAAGGACAGACAAAAGTCATCTACAAAACTCACCAGGCTTTGGGTGGAAAGTTGTGCTATGGTTTCTCTCTGGGTCTTCTTCTAGGTTCAATGTGTGGGGCAGAGAGCCTTCCCAGGGCAGTACCAGGACGATGGGCACAGAACAGGTGAGGCTGAAGGTCAGGGATGTGAGAAGATGCAGGAGGATGCCAAGATTGATGGGTAGTCATGCAGCTGCAAGTGAGGCTCAAAATGGATCCAAACCTGCCTCTTCATCGTGGCACCTCTCAAGCAGCCACAAGATGACCACTGGCTTTCAACAACCACAGACAAGGGCAGAGTGAGAACAGGCCTGTGCCCAACTGCAGGCAGGAGAGGCAATAACCTGAACGCCCTCACCCATAGCAACACTCTGATCAATCTGCACTCCTTTATAACCCTGAGCAATATAGGATCCTTGTGCACCTGCTCCCTGACTGACAGGGCAGCACCTCTGGTACCTACATTGCTGGAGGTAAGAAATCTCCAAATCCCTCAACTCTCTTCTTGCAGAGGAGCATTTTTAGACTGGAGTTCATATCCAGCTCTAGGGATGACCAGACCTGATCTGGCTTAGTCCAAGACACCATTTGGGATCACAGCATGTGGTGGTCTGGTCCTGATGAGTAGCACAAGGCAAAGCTCTGTAGATGTATTTCCAGAACACAAACAGATAGAGCCAGCTGCCAGAGAGGGGAACATGTTCCTGCCACCCTGTCGCTTGGGCCAGCTGTCTCCCTGTAGTCTGGGTAAGCGTCCTCACCAGCCCACCTTCCTCCTTGGGCACACCATGCCTGACACTTTGCTTTGACTAGGGAAGGGTGTTAAGAGTTGTTGTTGCCGCCGCCGCAGCAGGTCCCCAGGGAGCTTGCCATAAACCTGCCTGACAGCCCCTGGTGAGCAACCCCAGGCCAGCTCCTGCAGGGGCTGCTCAGAGCACAAACAATACACACTTGACATTAAAGGCTCATGTGTTCACTCTAATGGCATTCGGACAGCTGGGTACCGCTCACAGAACGGAGCCTAATATGGGCCCTGTGCTAATGGAAATCATTAACCAGAGCCCTCAATTTGCTAAGCAATGTATTTACACAGCTGGAGAATGGCCCGAGTCAGACTCACACGGCTGCCACAGGAGAGCACACAGGCTCGGACATAGACTCTGTCAAACACATGTGCTCACTTGCACATACTCACCTGCCTCAAGTTCTCCCCAGGACACAGGCACTTCCCTGGTCACTTGTGCACATCCCTCTGCGGACACACAGACTCCTGACTCAGAAATCACAAGTAGGGCTGTTCCACTCATACAAACCTTGCCTGCTTGTAAAGTAATTCAAGCCATGCAGAGCCAGAACTTCAGAGCATCCAGGGGGTGGTCTAAGGCACCACAGCTCATCACTGGCTTATACAGCTGCTCAGAACACAAGGTAGTTCCAGCACCTGAAGATACCCACACTGCCCCACTGCACACCTGATTTGGGTTAGATGAGCTCCTAAGGGAGATAAACTCATCTTACACATGTTTCAAGCAACTATACACAAACCACCTTGGTCAAGGACGCCTCTTCACCCATGTACATGAGCCTACACGTACACTCCTGCCAACATGTACTGTTCTCACCAATAGCATTATCACCTTTAAATACAGAGGGGCAAATAAACAACCAGGTTTGAAACATATCTGAAGTGTATTAACAAAGAAGCACACCTAAATATAGTTAAGTGGAGGGAGGTGCCTCAAAGAAGGCCAGTAAGATTAAACATCACAGAAGAAATGCCAATTTCAATCATATTAGCAGCTCTCAGTAAACAGACAAATCCACAACTGTTCCATAAACCCATCTGTAACATAATCGTATATTTCGGCAAGGAAAGAGTATACAGGAAGAAGACAAACATGTAAAGCTAAATCTATTAACATGGAGCCATATTACTTCTAGAAACAGATCCCTTACTTCTGTGAAGTCTGGGAAAATATCCCAAATGCAGACAGTAACACAATTTTGGTCTCATGATTCCACAGAATCACAGTTCTCCTCTTTGAACAAAGCCGAAGTGAGCACAGGTCCAAGTGAGCTTTCAGCTGTGGGAATGACAATCCCCATAGGAGCAGGGAAATGCAGTTACCCAACACAACATGGTCTTCAAAGAGAGTGGTGTGCTAGGTGAGATAGAAAATTAAGAGGACTCTTTGGTCCTCTTTCTTAAGAGCTCTAGTATCCAGGTGGGATTCAAAACCAGATCATCTTGTGCACTCTGCCAACCCTACTCAAGGCCAATCCAGTACAGGAGTCCCTTCTTTCCTACTCTTGGGCCCCAGTGGTTGGGAAGTGCTGCTGAGCTCCATTTAAAGGATGCTGCCTTCCAGTGGTGGGTGAATGATCCCTTTGCAGTCTGTAGACTCATTTGTTAAAAGTCCTTTGGGATGAAAGGCACCATGTAATTGCAAGTTGTAAAGGCGCATCCGATTTCCACCACCACCCTGTGTGGAAAGGAATAAATCCCCAGAACAGCTTTGGCAAGGACAGATGCCTGCCTGGGATGCTGCCTGTTTGTGAGACAGCTGCCTTGCCCAGGAGTGGGCAGGGCCAGGTATTGAGGCAGAGCACAGAAAGAGTAAAGGCTGTCAGACTCCACAGAGGAACATTTACAGGTACACTGATTTAACTCCACTTTGTCCTCCTTCCTCTCAACCCTGCTAAGTGTCAGAAAATGAACTTCTTCACTCTTCAACTTTGATGTGTGAAGCCATCAGCTGTGAGCAAGGGAAGTGGACCCACATGCCTGCACCTAGTTACATCTGTAATTCCAAACATGGTTCTGCCCAGGCCACTTTCCCAACATCTCTGCCTCAGTTTCTTCAGTGCATAATACATACATGTCCTGGTTTCTGCTGGGATAAAATTAATTTTCTGCCTAGTAGCTGGTGTATTCTGTGGCTTAGATTTAGGATGAGAATAATGGTGACAACAGTAACTAAAAATATCAGTTTGTTAAGCAGTGTTTATACTAAATTAAGGACTTCTCAGCTTCTCATGCCCTGACAGTGAGAAGGTTTGGAAGGGCATAAGAAGCTGGGAAGGAAACAGCCAGGACATCTGACCCCAACTGGACAAAGGACTTTTCCATACCATATGATGGCATAAGCTGGTGTTTTGCCTTCCCAAGTAACCATGATGCAGTTCTGCTTTCCTGAAGATGGCTGAACACCTGCCCGCCCATTGGAAGCAGTGAATGAATTCCTTGTTTTGCGTTGCTTTCATGCACAGTTTTTGCTTTCTGTATTAAGTTGTATTTATCTCACCCCACAAGCCATCTCACATTTACCCTCCCAATTCTCTCCCCCATCCCATGGGGGTAACAAGTTAGCAACTTCGTCATGGGGTTAAGCCACAACAGTACACCGCAGCCAGGGTGAATTAATTAACTTCTAGGTGTTTCAACCTTCTGATGAAAGGCGATTTCTTTTCAATTACAGTCTTGCTTCAGGCAGTTTTCAAGAAATAGTCACTGGCAAGCAGGACCAGCTCCTCCAGTGGATTAACAATTCACATTTAACTGCTTATTCATTAACTCCGATAGGGCCTCTAACAATTTATTCCAGTCACAGACCTGGAGCAGCTCAAGGAGGAAATTTTCACAGGAAAACTCCTTTCCTCCTGAAAGTCTGTCCTCTATTCCCAGGTTCATGTAGATTTTTATTTCAAGGAATAGTTTAAAAATAAACCATGCCAGAACTTCATTTTATGACTACTCTTTTCCTTTCTCTTCCAAGAAAAAAAAAGTCATCTCCAAATGTTGTTCTGACAAGGAACCCAAAACTTTGCAGTGGGCACTGTTTTCTTATGATTTTCATCACCCTGCCCTAAAAGACTGAAAGACCTGTCTGCCATCACCAACATAAGGATGCCTAACACCTACTTCTTTCCATACCACCACATTGCAAAGAGTAGTTCAACAGTTTACAAACACATCACTGTTCCTCTTAGAAGGGTTTAAAAAAAACTTAAAAATCAAACATTTGCAAATGTGTATGCAGAGTTGTCAGGTGGCAACTACCAGACTTACAGAGGTGCCACCAGACAGACAACACTGAACCTTTTTGGAAGGTACTTCAAAGGGCCTAGCAGATGCTTGTTGGTCATTTGCCCAGGAGCAGAAATAGCCAGTTTCAGCTCTGGGTCCTTGCTGGCACCAGCATGATAAGCCTTTTTTCTCCTCTCTCACACATCTTTACATACGTCTTTGACAAAGCTGACTGCAAGCTTTGATTTTGCCTGCCTGACAACCTGAAGCAAAGAGGCTGCACAAATAAAAGGGACAGATGGGTCATTCAGAGGGGCAGTCTGTCGTTGCTCCCTGGCCAAGTGAGGAACTCACCACTCCAGGGTCCCAGTAAAGATCATGCTCTGAAGGCAAAACAAATCTCTTAGGAACAAGTGAATGAACCCATATTTCCCTACTAGTGAGCCGCATCTTGCACCCAACTTTTTTTCCTTCTGATAAGAACTTGCCTGTGCTTCCTGCATACCTGCAGCAGCTCCTGCAAATACTACAGGGTCTGCAGTGCTTGAGCAGGAGAAGAGGCAAGCACAAGAGTAGTTCCCAACGAACACAGACACAGTCAAGGCACAATCTGGCCCTAAATCTCCAAGTGCATCTGAGTAGAGTCCTTAGTTTTGGTCTGTACACAAGTGACGCTCCCTCACCCTCTCCTTTCTCTCCACCCTCCCCATTCCAGCCGTTGCTGTGTGGCAGGAACACCCTCCTGTCAGAGAGATCACACCAGCTGCCTCACAGCCCTCCTCCCTCGGGGCCAGGAACCCCAGGTACCATGCTTCCCACAGAGCCGGCACGTGGTGCGTACTTGGGCGTGTGCAGCTTCCAGTTCGCATGAGGCCAGGGCAAGCAGATTCCCTCTGGCCAGGCAGGCTGGCACAGAGCAGCACGCTGCTTTCAACTTGAAGGGTACACAAATTAAACCTGCAAAGTGAGGATTAATTAGCCTGGCATGAGCAGGCTGTGAACACATGCTGACATAGTGCACTTGCCTCTGGACAACCCACCCCAGCTGTGGAAGCCAAGTGCAGGAAGTGGGTGTATTATGGGAGAGGTGTGTGGGAAAAGAGGATCACAGCTCTAGGGACTGGGAGAGGCAACGGGTGCCAGATTCCCACAGCCACGCGAACAAAAAGGGAGCAGGAACAGCTGCAGTGGGCCTGGATATAGTGAGCAGATGTGCCCAATCAGCCATCTTGGACTTGAAGGTCTGACAGAAAACAGTGGCTCTCTGTGACCCTGTGCCATCCCCTACATCTCTATCTCTCTCTGTTCCATCACCCATATGACCCAGAACTCATTAAATCTGACCCTCTTTCTGTGAAACATGCCTCGCCACTTTCCATTCCCTTGAACCACAGTGCCACTAGCCATAGCCACCACTGACACACAAGGCTATCCCAGAAGCAATTGGGCTGCACCTTGTTTCTACCACTCCCCACCTCCCCATATTCTTAAACCAGACCCACAACCCACATCAGACCACAAAGCAGGAACAGTGCTGAAAATAGGAAGTCAGCCTCCTCACTCACCAGCCACTTGCTACTTTCATGGTGCTATATGGATTACAGAGCTCTTAGTTATTCCACAGAGACTATTCTGTGGGCACTTAGATGATTCAACGGGTGCAAGGGCATCCATGGCAGGAATTTATGAAAAGCAGGAACCAATAAAAGTTTTTATCCTTACAGAAACAGAAGAGAGACATGACAGCCCCACTTCTACCTGCTATGGGCAGGCTAAAGGCTGGTTAGCCTTTGCCATGAAATCCAGTAAAAGCCAGATATTTGGAGTAGTTTTTAACAGACAGAGGCATTCCCCCCTTGGCTACACAGGACTCTTCCTCACACTGAGGAAACTCTGGACAAAGTCTTTTGTCAGGAATTATTCAGAACAAGGGCTGGCATTCTCCAGGACCAATTATCACCTTCAGCAGGCAGTTCAGTGGCTGGGCTGGGAGGAGTGTAGGATACCCAAAGGGATATTTATGCCCCCACATAGCAGAGGGCCTTCTCCATTTTGCTCAGCAGAGGCAAGAGTGCCAAGACACCACAGGGGAAACTGGAATGCCAAAATCTCCATGAGGGGCTTCTGACCATAAAGTAATCCAAGGCTGTGACTGGCCAGGGAGGCAAGTCTCTCTTGTTGATTCTAAGATCAGGGTCAGGTTTGGACACTCAGTCACATACTAGAAACAACCAGGAAGGTTTGAGAAACTGTTAGTAAGCTGCAGTTTGGGATTTCTGCTGCCTGACATGCCCTAGGTGTTTATACTCATGATATGATATGAATAAGGACAGAACTCTAGGAACATGGCCTAAAGTTCTCCTCACCCTATCTGTCTTCAGGTGAGTTACACTTTCTGCTGGTTTCTCAGTGTAACTCACTCCGAAATTGCAATCATGGTATTTATCTGCATATTTATATGCATCCAATGCTAAATGCCTGCACAGCTCCTTGGAAGCCTGTGATGGAAGGAGCCACATCCGTGTTTATATATATATATATACACACACACATATATATACATACAGATATATATACACATACATACATATATATATACATATATACACACACACACACACACATATATATACACACATATGTACAATACATACATGGAACCTTCTGATTTTTTAGAAATCTTTACTTTGTGCTGCACAGCCAGAACCAGAGGTTTGCACCAATACTGCTCTGTCACCTGGTATGCATTGCACTTGTGAATAGCTTAGGCATCTGCCCAGAAGGCTCTGGCCAGTATATCTCCTGCTCAGCTCCAAGATGAAAAGGTCCCTTGTTTTAGAAGAAAAGCCAGCATGTTTCTGCAGTGGCCTTTTAGGATACAGAGTAAGAGATAAGACACAGGGAAAGTCAGTCGAGGGATCTGGCCCCTGTCCAAGCAGAGGGCGTTCTCAGCATTGATAAGATCAAGGCAAGAGCACAAGAGGTTTATGTTCCGATTTAAAATTCTTATTTTTACATAGCAGAAAACATCTCTCTGATCAGCCAGGTTATCAGATTGGCCTTGAAATCTTTCCTTCCTTTCTGCCAGCCCCAACAAGATCCTTGAGACACAACTGGTAAGCCCCTGGGTGTCTTCTATCCACCTACTGCTGTTAAAACAAGCTCAGCTCCACTAATCCCATTCAGAGACTGCATGTAGAAGTTTGTCAAGGAAGAACAAAACCAGGAATAAATGACAGACTTTTAACCCTCATCCCAAGATGGCCTGGAGAATTGAAGACTGATGATATTGTAGATACACTTGAAGACAGGTCTCTGTATTCAGAGCTGGCCAAGCCTGGTCTAGGGCAGGGTTACACCCCACGAGCATATGGTCACACAGTCATCCTCCTTCCAGCACTAAGAAAGTGTCTCCATTGCAAAACACCTCGCCATGCAAACACATTCTAGATGCTAAAATACCCACAACATGTGTGTGCCCCTCTCCCACTTCCAGCACCTTGCTTCTAGTTACAGACATGACACTGGCTGACACTTTGGGGCACCAGGGACCAGGTCTGTACACTCACACTGCCCAGCTCATGTGCCACACACACACAGGCCAGCACCTGCCCTGACCTTGCAGTGGCATGCTTTGCTACATTTACCTATTATGTACAAATCCATAGCTCACATACATGCTGTCACCTCTAATTTATCTCTGCTCACCTGCCCACCGGGGATGATTCTTCTGTTCCATTATCCTTTACTGGGTGGGAACAG
The DNA here is from genome assembly GCA_013399945.1 of Ploceus nigricollis. Classification (NCBI taxonomy): domain Eukaryota; kingdom Metazoa; phylum Chordata; class Aves; order Passeriformes; family Ploceidae; genus Ploceus; species Ploceus nigricollis. Next base: position 993,066 of record VXBC01012128.1, read on the forward strand.
AAGCAAGATTTTTTTCTTTTTAATATTATTTGCTCTTCACTGTAGGCTACCACCTCTCACAGCTGCTATTCCTGAAAACATTTCAAACTGAGCTGCTGCTTACTAGAAAGGGTTATCAATCTCTCTTCAATAATCTGTTAGGTTCTTAGAGTAGTCACATCACTACCCCATTGTCCCACTTAAGAACCACTGAGTGAGTGGAAAGGCTGTAGCTGATCACCACCTGAGCTGGCCCTTGGGAAACTTAAGTACAGGAAACAACAGCAAGGTGACACCTTAGTGTTAAAACAGCAGCAAAACCTGTTTAACAGCAGCAGGTCACTTGCTTAAGAAAGACTGCCAAGGACCACAAACATTTCCAAAGGCTGTAGCTGTGTTTCCATGCCAGAGGGCAAAGACACTGCCCCCACCATCTCACCTTCCCATGGGAGACTCTGCCAGCAGAAGACAGAGGAAGGAATAGCTGTAATGATGCATGAGAAAACAACACCTTGCACCCTGACATACCAGCAAAGCCCCAAGATGTCAAAGCAACCAAGGTATCACCCAGGAGGAGGGTGTTTTTAAAAGCAAGCATCATCTCACAACCACATGAGACACTGATCTCAGCAAGAACAGGATGAAAATGCTTCACTGATGATATTAGAAAGTCACTGTCATCATTGTCCTCACACAAGATGGAATAAGCACGATCCTTTCTCCTACAAGTTATTCAGCAGCAGGAAAACTGAAGGGAGAAAGCAAGGATCCTTGCTTCAAATCCCTGGCATAAACCATTAGATATCCTGCCTGCTCCTCAGATTAGTTCACTCCCTGCCTGTTCATCCAGCTGTACCCTGTCTGGATATCTGTGAGCATCTCAGTTCAGAAAGAGACTCTACCTGAGCTGAAACAGGAACACTTGTGCATCAGTGCCACAGTGACACAAGCAGAGTGGTTCACATGGTGATGTTTCCTGTTCAGACACACAGACAGCTGCCTGGTTCCTCCTGTAACAGCTCATCAACCCATCACTAAGAGATTTGTCTTTATTTCTTCTACCCTCACCATAATGGAGAGGTTCCAACATGAACCTGTGCCACCAGACCCTCAGCAACAGAGAGCCAAGCTCCTCACCTTGCCTCCTGCTATCACTCTTTGCAAAATGCCACATTCAGTAGGGCCTTAGAATAGCCCTTCCAATAGAACTTAGGTGCCTAAGTGCTCTGACTGCACTACTGAATGCTGGACAAGACCCAGAAATCACAGAAGGGTTGAGGCTGACATGCAGCTCTAGAGAGAGCTGAGTTCAAACCCCCTCCTCTGAGTAGGGTCAGCAGGAGCCTGTTGCCCAGGACTGCATCATGGCACATCATGGCTCTTTCCATGGACAGAGATTCCACAATTTCTCTGGGCAACCTGAATATCTTACATACCAACTTGTGCTCATTACCTCTTGTTCTGCTGCTGGGCAACACTGAGAAGGAATACCATGCCAAGCATGTCCTGCTGGCTGGATTGAGGTTTCCCCTTATATGATGAGAACACAGCACTGTCTTTCAGAAGTATTGACCTCTCCCAGCTGTTTCCAGAGCTGAGGCACTTCAGCAAAGAGTTCTGCCAGGGACCTGCTGTTTCCTTTCTTAGCTGGGTACACAAAAGTGGGCATTCACAATCACTTGAAAAATGGAGGGAAAAATGCACCTTTACTTAACAGCTTTGCCACCACAACAGACCAGCAAGAGGCTGTGAAGTATCACATGCTATTATCATGGAAGCCACAAGTGCCACGGGTGGAGAGGCACTGTCCCAGCTTGGCAAGGCTGGCCAGAGAACAGTGGATTTTGTGCCATCTGTCAGAAAAGTGTGCTCTCAGTTTCTGCTGTTTATTTTACTGCAAGCTGACGTGGGCTCAAGGAGCAAAGGGATAATTCCCCTTTCAGATTCTCCAGGGGCACAATAGTAAGCCACAATAATGAGCTTAAGGTGTCAGGAAACCACCTCACCAAGACATCACTGAAACCCAAAGGACTAGAGAACCATCACCAAAGCACCACTGGAAATAGCTGGTGTCCAGGGACAAACTCCCAGAAAAAACCCAGTGAAAGAGCATGGGGCAGGCATAAAGGATGGTGATAAACAAGATGTGCTAAAACATTGCAGCAGATTAGACCGCTGGCAGGTCTGAAGGACAGGCACAGCCTGGGGAGAGCTCGTGGGGCACAGAAGGACACAACTATATTGAAAACAATTCAGGCAGAAACACATGAGAGCATGTAAAAGATCAAGATTAATTGTGCAATCAGAAGTACCGGGTCACTGTGGGCGTGCTGGAAGACAGGACTGAAAAGCCCTGACAGAAGGTGTTTGAGAAGTCAGAAAAATACCACCCCCAGCTGTGCACAAGGCTCTAGCCAGCTCTGCCTGCTCCTCCTCCTCTCAGATACCAAATTCATTTCCAGAGCAGTGATGGGCAAGGACATTCAACAGCGTGCTTATCAACTGCAGCACTTCTGGGTACACAAAGGCATCATTCCTATTGCCTGCTGGGCAAGGTAAAAACCTTGAAAGGATCCTGTTCTGTCATTCATCCCTCTTGCAAGGCTATAAAAAACACTGCAATGAAAATAGGAGCTTCATCATGAAGGATATTTGGGTTTTTCCCCCCCTAATCTGTTTTTGCCTGTGTATCACAAACATGGAAGATCATGTAGACTGGAGGTACACCTGCTTTGGTGACAACACACATGGTCACAAACAAACAGAATCTTAGAATGTTTTGGGTTGGAAGGGACCTTCAAGATCATCTAGTTCCAACGCCCCTGCCATGACAAGGACACCTTCTACTAGACCAAGCTGCTCAGGACCCCATCCAAGCTGGCCACAATTATTCTTCCAGGGATGGGGCAGCCACAACTTCTCTGGGCAACCTGTTCCAGTGCATCCATCACCCTCACTGTAAAGAATTTCTTCACAAAATCTAATCTAAATCTACTGTCCTTCAGTTTAAAGCCATTCCCCCTTGTTCTATCACTACATCCCTGTGAAAAGTCCCTCTCCAGCTCGCTCATAGCCCCCTTTAGGTACTGGAAGGTGATACAAGGTCTCCTAGGAGCCTTATCTTCTCCAGGCAGAGCAGCCCCTGCTTTCTCAGGCTGTCTTCATAGGGAAGGTGCTGCAGTCCTCTTAACAACTTCACAGCCCTCCTCTGGACTTGCTCCAACAGTTACATGTCTTTCTTCATTCAGGGAGTCCAGAGCTGGATGCAGCACGCCAGGTGGGGTCTCACCAGAGCAGAGTAGAGGCAGAGAATCACCTCCCTCAACTTACTTGTCACATTTCTCTTTGATTCAGCCCAGGATACATCTCCCACATGACCATACAGCACTGACCAAAAGAAAGACAAGGTACCCACAAAGGAAGCAGGGGTTGGCTGATGAGTGCAGGAATGCACTGCTAAAGACAAAACTCTCAGAGGTGCAGGTAACAAAATCTACAAGGATGAGACTTGAGCATATCTGATAGGGATGCAGGCTGTCAAGCATGGAGAGGCTCAGGACACTGCAGCTTCATCCCAGCTAAAAAGTCATCCAAGCAATGTAGCTCTTATCTGTCATCACCCAGCCCCATATCCCATCTGGCTCTGCAAACACCAGTGCATCATGCAGGTACAGTCCCTTTTCCCCAGCTATCTACCAGACCTCTCACCCCTTCCAAACACCACTTGGTCAAGAAGGATCCAAATGGCACCCTACCAGACAGTTATGCTGTATGAGCTCACAGCATGGGATGTAGACTTTGACGCCAGGGAAGCTTTGAAACCGTGGTCTCCAAAATGGAAAAGACAATGTATTATTAGCCTTGTCAGCACCTAACCTAAACTGCAACTACATTCTATACGCCACACTAGCAACTTTTGTTATGCAGCTGATCAAGCCACAAGAAATCTCCAGAAATCATCTTCTGGACACAGATGTTCAGTGAGAATCACCACATTAGGTATATGTGGAAAGATGAAGGAACTGCACCAGAAAAGAGCAACTTACACGAATTTTAATTACTCTAGTCTTCGCTCCACAATTCTTCTTGAGCAGCATCTTCTGAAAGAGAAGTAGAATCCAGGGATTAGTAGAAATAGCATGAACGAACAGAGAGAGGGATATTTTAAGGAGTCCCTTTTAATCAACATTTCATTAAAACAAGATGGATGGACGGTTAAGTGGGATATGAAAGATTAAGAATTACAAAAGGTGGCAAGCAAGTAAATCAACCTAATCTGAGACTGTCTCACACAGCCTCCACAGAGACCTCTGGCTTAGGTTTTGAAAGAACATACAAGAAATTTCACAGGGAAAAAGACAGAACAACTGCCTGAAAGGAAATTTCTTCTTAATTTCCATCAATTAGTGGTTAAACTTTGCCCTGAAGCTGGTGAATTTATCTTCCCTTACAAAGGAAAAAAATGGTCTATTTCATGTAAATCTGGATGTTCCCATTATTAAACAGATATTTTCATTACGCTTATTTATTTAGAATGAAAAAAAAGGCAAAAAGCACCTGCCTGCAGTTCTAAATCTCTTTACCATATATTGCAAGAGTCATTAAAGTTGTCATAACATGAACCACACAACTTAGCAAACAGGATATACTTGAATCAGCAATTATTCTGGGAAATTACAGAAATAAACAGGTGAGTTGAAGTTCTATCCCAGTTTTGAGGCAGTGTTTTGAAAGCTGGCAAGTGAATAAAATCATTCTTTCCCCTCAAAAAATTGTCACAAAACAACGCCCAAGTGGAAAAACAAGGCTTCAAGAGAAAAGTTCTTTCATTTAAAAAAGATACTTTAGCTACATTTTTCATACTGAAAAACCTGGTGAGGGAGGCACGTCAGGAAGAATCTTCTCCATCAGCTTTTGAAAGAAATAAAAGATTTTCCTCACTTCTGTTTTTAACACTTCTCCAGTTGGAAAGCTGTGTGAAGTATGGGAAAACACTCCCCACAATCACATGCTTTTAAAAAGCAACTGAAGTGTTTTTCAGATGAAGCTTTTAAAGGCTGTAGAAAGACATCCCACCATTTTACCAATATGAGCGGTAAATAGTGAAACCTTTCTATTTTCTCTCTTTTTGTTTGTTTGTTATCCTTCTGCTTTTTCTAGCACAAAGCAGGACAAAAAGCAACACAGTACAGGGAGGCTTGGAAACTCAAAAAGCTTAAAAAAATCCAAAACATACAAACAACCTCCAAAAAATTCAGAAGAAAAAGCACCACCCCAAGACTGAAGTCAGTGCTTAGGTGAAAGTATTTATTATTTTTCCAGTAGAAAGTACTGCTGGGAGGTGGGAAGTAGTCCCATTCCTCCACCGCCCTCTGTCACTCTACATCCCATAAGCACGTCTTTGCAGTCCCAATCCACATTACTGCCCAAAACTTGGAGAGGGAGCTAGAGATCCACCCAGCATTTCTAAGCACATCAGCCTCTTTGATCTAAAATCCAGAACTTGGCACACTCACATCCCACTTTGAAACTTTCACATGAATAGTTTGGGGCTCAAGGCAGTGTATTTTACTATCCAAGCATGCATGGGGGAAGAAGGGAGGTACTGCAAGGATTTTGAGCTTTTTCTGTTAATCCTTTAGCAGGTGAATCCTACTGCTGTCTCCATTATTCAAAGGACTCAACAGTAGCCATGCCTGACTGCTCTGGTCCCAGGTCTGACCTGGCAGCACAGCTCCAAGGTTTCTAACCCAAAAGGACCCAACAGTTCTTTGCACAAACCAGGCAGGAGACAAAGGGAACTGCTGAACTGAACTAGCCCAGCCCACAGCTGTCCAACTAAACAAGTAATCCTGGGAATTCCTATAAAATATCACAGGACTCAGCTCCCAGCCAGGCTGCACGGCAGCTACAGTAAGGCTGGTATTTACTGTGAGGTCACTGCCTTTCTCAAGGCCCCCATAACCACACAGTGAAAAAGAGAAGGAAGGAGACCGTGGTAGGGCTGACAAAACCCAGGGTGCAAGGAAGGGCAAAGTGAGGAGCTGTGGGGTCTTGAAAAGTTTTGGTCACTCCTTAAGTTTTTCTTTCAGGTACTGTGAAATGTTGGCTGGTGGGATGAGGAAGGGTAGGTTAGATAGCTCAAGCCACAAGCCCACTGGTGGGATAAAATGTGCAAGACAAAGTTGGGTTGAGCAATGAAAGTTAGAATCAGGAATCGTGATTTTGAGCCCCATCCTTTAGGGGAAGAATGCTGTTAGAGCAGAACATACCCTGCTGTGTCCCATATGAGTACAAGCTTTTTGACTTCGGGCAAGACCTTCAGCTTCCCCAGGCTACTGTAAAGCTGAGCTTTATAGTGGTACTTGGCTGAACCCCCAGGATGAAGTGAGGCTGTGACACAAAATTCTACATTGCCTTAGTAGCACCACTGAATCCTCTGCCAAAAGGGGGAAAACCAGCTCTGTTGGCCAAGGAACAAGTAAAACACCTTCCAGTACACTCCAGTGGGATGAAATGCCTAGCGTGGTCACACCCACAGGTCCCCCAATGACTTCATCAGGGTGCAACAAAAGACATTATTTCCCAATTAAATCAGCAGAGGCAGCAAGACATTTAGTCATCCTGGCCTTATAATAAAACATACAAGGAGGACCAACAGAGACAGGAATTACAAGGTGACACCATGTGGGAATCCAGGGCATCCCTCCGGCTGCCCGGGAAGGTCTGGGACCCTGGCAGGGGGTCAGGAACCCCCCTGTACAGAGC
>VXBC01012128.1:999839-1051371 GCA_013399945.1 Ploceus nigricollis
TCTTAACCTCGGAATCATCTAAATACCACAGATTCCAACAACACAAAAGAGTGAATGAACGCCTGTAGGTAGATGGGAAAGCCAGCCAGACTCTTCCAAGAGAAATTCAAGTGCTCAGCTGTATCCCAAGTCCTACTCTCCTGGTAGAAAACAGAAGTGTTCTTTTAGTGATGCTGTTGTGATAAGCTTTAATTATATGAGAACCTTACCACTAATTACGCTACTGCTACGGTTTGCAAAGGTTTCATTGTGCAGCAAGAGCAAGACACCCTACGTAATTTTTGTTCCTGTTGTGTTTCCTCTTTGTTCCTGGCATTCCTCTTGATAGACTTAGTAGTAAAATAAAAACACAACATCCTCTCATCCACAGGCTGTTAAACTGCAGCATAAACTGCAGCATATGAAGCTGCCTGGAGCTTTCTTATTTCCACTTAGACTGAAACCAGAGCAAGACCACTTCTGCTGCACTCTTACAGCTTCCAGATCCCACATCATAGTAAAATCCAAAACAGAGAGCTGGAGAGAGAAAGAAACCCAGCCACACGATCCTGCAGCTGAGAATGAATACATGGAAGGCAAGTTATCAAATGTTATTCTATTTAATCAAATTGCTTCCACCTCACTTGCAGCCACACACTTTCTGCACCCAGCACACCAGAGCCATGCTTTAGAAAAAATAAGTCAAGCCACCTTTGAATGGTTTTCTATCTGTCAGTCTTCCCTTTTCTTGCCAAACCTGAGTGCAGACTTTCGGACAGGGAAGCTAAAATGCAGTGCTGCCTAGCAACAGCCAGGGACTTTCCACAGCAGCCTCTCCTCATCCTCCCTCTGGAGACCTCCACGTCACAAGCCAACCACGAGATGCAGCAACTCATTAACTCCTATTTACACAGATACAAGGCAGAGCTGAAATAACATTTATTTGGCTACGTGACTTGCAGTAGCCTAAAGCAGGGGAAACGGCCTATAAGAAAGGTGACATATTCAATTTAGTAACCCTGGGATCATTTCTAACTACTACACCCATGTGAAAGTGCAGTTTTATTTCCTCAAGCTATTTTCTGGGAGTTACGACAATGAGCAGAGCAGAGATTTGTCAAAGGTCACGGAGGATATTAGTAGCAGAGCTGAGAATAAAAGCATAGGGTACAGTTTCCAAAACTTTCTTCCACCTGCAGAAAATGAAACGGAAGAAAAAGAGGCAGTGTTCCTATTTCAATTAAAGAGTCTTTCCTGCTGGTCTTCAACAGAACTGCTAGCATCAGAGCTGAAAAATACCGCTTGGGAGTACTATTATTTGCATGAAGGGAAGTTTATTTTGCTATCTACTGTGACTTCTACTAAAAGGAGGAAATGACATGACTAAGGAAATGTTAAAGCCTTTTTGAGGACACCAGAGTTATGCCTCGCTCTAGAAGCAAAGCTAAATTGAAACACTGCAGGGTTAACCCTCCAGAAAGCAGCAGAATCAGTTCAGCCCAAGAACCCACCCACCAAACTCACCACCTGCTCAGAACACAGAGACTCACTCAGTCCTGAGCCTAGATTCAAAAGAAAGTTGCAGGGACTGGAAATAACAGAATCACATATTCACCGGAGGAAATGCAACGAATCCCTGATCTGCCACACGTGTGGCTTTGCTGCACATCACTGCCACATCAAAATACCCCCATTAGAGCAGAGATGAGCCACCAGCCCTGCTTCTCTTGGAGCACAGCTCTCCAGTCCAGCCTTGCTTCAGGGAATACCTCCAACTGCTTAAGCAGCAGTGCTCCAAGTCCTCCAACAGTGACTTGAGCAGTTCTGAACTAACCCAGAAGGAAATGGTGAATGCCTGCATTCGCTTATGCACAAAAGCTACCACAGAACTATTCTATACAAACTGCACCACCCAGATGACTGTAATATATTAACAATCAAAATACAGGCATTCTTACTGCAAGATCACTCTAGGAATACCGATATCCCCAAGATGAACGAATTTATGTCACACTGCTGCAACAGTTCAAAACTAAGTATTTAAAATGCTTATTTAATTTGCACTCTGTCAATGCACACTTTAAAGACAGGCATCACAACTGAATTTTCAAATGTTTAAGAGTTTGAACAAACTCTTAAACCAGTATACAGTGCAAAATATTTTACATTAATAGATATCAATAAACACTTTTCATCTTACATCTGCTTTTTATATACACATTTCTGGTTTTAGAATAGTTTCATTTTCACCACCTCCACAAGACAGAACAACTCTTTTGTCCATTAGTATTGCGGGGGGGATGTTAATTGCTATTATTTATTTAATTTTATTATCTGGTCATAGTTTTAAACGCAGGAGCCTGTCCAGAGTCGGATGCAGTTTAACTACTACTGGTTTTCTCAGACTAGTTTAGCCTATTTCTAGCAAAAGAGCACAGGAACTCTCAATTTTTCAACAAAATTCATCATTTAATGACACACTTCAACAAATGCTACATACTGATATACAATCAGCTTGTTACAATTTAAAAATGTTGCAGGGATTTTCACTTGCTTAATGAAAAATATTTCAAAGTTAAAAAAAAAAAACCTGTATCCATTAACTGTGTTTTAATTTGACTCAAAGATCAGACTTTCTAAAGAACATCAAGCAGGCCAGAAGTCTGCCTTTCTTTAGTTTTGCTAATGACCCTTCACAGGACAAGTGCACTTTAAAGGTATGGACATTTCTGTTTCTTGTTGACATCTTAAGGCTCTTGACAGGATACAAAGTTTAAACAGTCCAAATTTTCAGAAAAAGCCTCCTCAGCTCCATAACCCCTGTTTTAATTCTATGCTGTTAACCCTACCAGCCAGCTTCCCAGTTATCCAGAGTCTTCCAGGAACAAGAAGGCAGACCAAGCTTGAATGTCTAGCACAGAAACAGACCGATGATGTTGCTTGCTTTATTTGCTTTGTTCAGACAAAAAAAAAAAAGAACTGAAAGAAGAAACAGTACAGTGTGAGGAGAAATTGCACTCTAAGTCACAGCAGAGGGCTGATGAAAAGGGAAAACCAAGCCCAGTGATGCAATGTGCACAGAGAAAATTGCCTCACAGCAAGGCAGGGAGGCAGCTCCATGGCCCATTAAGCAGAGGACTGAAGGGGCCTCAACAAGAAAATCCTGGGACAGCGAGGTGAAGTGGATGCTGGTGGAGCGGCAATGCTTACATGTGAACTCCAGCCCGACGCCAATCCCATTACACCCAGTGAGCCAGCCAGGGAAACACAGCCCCATGGCCCTCCTCCCCTGGGAAGGCATTTCAGAGCAAAGAGTCCGCCCCATGTCCTTTCCTAGCAGCCCTCAGAGCCAGGAGGAACAGCTTTCCCCTGCAGCCAGCTGCTGCTGCAAGCCTGTCCTCTGTCCCAGCACTGCTGGGGCGGGGAGAGCTGCAGACAACAAGGCAGGGCAGGGGTGCAGCTGCAGCACAGTGGGCAGATGAGGTCAGGGTGCTGCACAAAGTGGCCATTGTGCAGCACACTGCGGCCGTAGGCTTCTGCTTGAGCGGGTCCCACCTCCGTCCCACCGCGTGGCAGCGGGACAGCGGCGGGGCCGCAGGGGCGGGAGCGCACAGCTGCTGCCAGCGGAGCGGGGCGGCACACGCAGGCAAACCAGCGGCGGCCTCACGCTGCTGCTGGAGCAGAGCGGTCCAGCAAGGCCCTTTCTAGAGCACAGGCTGAATTAAAGGAGGGGCATCGGCTACCCCCAAAGGCAGTGCTTACACAGGCCAGATGTGAGAGCCCAGCATAGCCCCAGTTCAGTAGCAAGGCTGAAGCTTTCAGTGCTTTCCCAACACAACAGCTCCGTGCACCTTCAGGCTTAAACACCACAGCCCCGTGCCCTCTGCTTTAGAGAAATCCTCCACCCAAGAGAGCAGTGCTTCATGCCCACGTGGCAGGGCACGAGGGAGCAGGGCCATGGTTCCTGTCCTGTCGCCAACACAGTGATGAGTTTTCTACAAGGAGCAAAGCCAGGTCTACTGTCCCAATGAGTTTAGAAGAATAACAGGCAAAAAAAAAAAATTAAAGCTGTGTTGTAGGTTGATTTTGGACTGGGTTTTTTAATTCCTTGGCACTGAGAAGTGTTGCTAGGACATGGGCATCACCTCTTAGCCTTGCAGTACAAAAACTGTACAAGAAAAACAGTAAGTCACAGGCTCCTCCTTACTGCTTTTAAGCTGAAGCAACTCCAGCTGACACCAACCCCCATCCAGGCTCAGGCTCCCAGGCACACATGACTTAAATTGGCAGACAAACCAGGGGGCCAAGCTTTCCTAGCAGGCACCTGAGGGTACTCTGCATTTGCATCACCAGGGATGCCCTGTGCCAGGGGATCACCTACTGTCTGGGCCCAGGGGTGCAAAGCCACTATCCAGTGCATCCACGTACCAGACACAGACACAAGCTCCCCGCCCAGCCCCTGAAGCAGCACAGCAACAGAAGGGCTATAGTTCAGCCATAGCTTTAAATTACAATTATCATTAGTCACAGCCTCCAGACTTCCCCATCAGAAGTTAAACAGCCTACAGCATTTTAAAATACAGGCCAACTCAAATGGTTTGGCTGACAGTCCCTCCTACAAAAACAAACTCCAGCATCCAAATACTAAGCTGTGGTGATAGTGTGGAACATCCTGAAAAGCCTCTTAACTCTTTTGAAAGACATTTCTAGTTAATATTCAGGTGAATTAGTTAATATTCAGGTGAATTCAGTGAATTCATGGTTTTTTTGGACACATTTATCCTCAGTCCATCTGAAGCTCCTTCAAAACATCAACATACTTGGTCTCAACATTGTCATAAAGAGCTTCCATCTCCACCAAGATGGGAGTCCCAGTTATCCAGGCAGCACCTCTGCCAGCAAAGGCCAAAAATCCACAGCCTTCATATAGTGCAAACACTGACAACTTAGTGTATCTGGACAAGGCAGCAGAGGAAATGCTGATTATTAAGTGATCATTGAGAACAAATTCAAATTTAAAAAAAAGCCAGGGAAGGCCTTACAAAAAAAAATGTATTGCAAGGACTTGCACTCAGCAAACAGTGGACCATGAAAACCAAAACAAAATAATTCCTGTGGTCACCAAAATCCTTTCCAACATGGTTATCATTAATCACCTCATTTGTGCACTACTGGGACGGGCTCAGCTATCACTGCTGAAGAGAAATGGGTGAGAGCCTACAAGAAATAAAAACTGGCAGAACAGCAAGTCAGTTTCACCAGTAACTGCTCTCTAAATAAGCACAGCCCTGTTGCACTGAAAGGCGATGTGCAAGTGATCACTGCAGAGTGGCACCAGGCTCCTGGGCTGGTCAATACCTGCTGCAGAAGAGAGTGAGCTGAAGTCTGGCCAGCAAGGTCTGCCACCTGGCAGAACTTCTGAATTCCCACTATTCCCAAGGCCCAGAAAACAGATCAAAAAGCAGCCTGTAATTTGAACAATTTAAAGTTTTCCCTGCATATCACACTAGAGCCACAGCTAACGTAAACACAGTGACCTGCTCACACAGTTGTGATCTAAGCAAACAGACTGCCTGCCTGTCTGTAGGTGACTCTGGTTTTCTACTGCTCCTCTGTGGCACACAGTTTCCAGATATACTCTGGACCTGTACAGAAGCCTTGTCCCTTTAGGAACAGATAAAATAGGCTGTATTTTCCCTGGCACTTTTACCACTAGCCCTTTGATTGGAATTTGGGGATGGAGGAAGTGAACACTCTCCATGGAGCATCTCTGGCTTAGCAGCCACTTTCCCTGCTGGTCTGGCAGAGTCTTGAGTCTGCTGATCTGCAGGGTACATCAGATGGTTCATCTATTCACTCCATGCCAACCCCAAAGCCCTCACTGAGTTTTATTTGAGGCCTGGAAAAAACCTAAAGCTCCATTTGTGCAGGAAATAGACCTGACCAAAAACTCCAGCACCTGTGGAGTAACAAAAATGTAAAGAAAGGACAGGATTCATTAATTCCCTATCACTCATCTGCACATGCCAAAGCTACCAAAGTTCAAATGTCGGGCTTGCCCCTCCTGCTCACTAGAGTCTGTGAAAGGAGGAGGGGTGCAAAGGGATTGGGGGGGGNNNNTGGGGGGGGGGGGTCTAGTTTCACAGCTGGCAGGCATGGTAGCAGCTCCTGAGAAAAAGCTTACAAAGCTTTTAATTCAGGGCGGCCAACGTGACTGTTTCCTCCCTTCCTTCCTGGCCTTGGCTCCAAAGTTGTCCACAGGGAATGTCCAGTCTAGTCTAACATATCATCTGATGTCGCTATAGTTTATCTCACTTCTGACTGAGGCCTTGGCTCGGACATGACTCCAAAGCCCTCCCTCCCCACAGACTTTTCAGACAGAGCTAAGCAGAAGGCACACTGCCTCCTGCAGCTTTATCCCATTCCCCTCATCACTGCTGCTGCAGAACATGGGAGATGGCAGTGCTGGGGGCTTGAAACAAGCAGCCCCCAGACTCTTCCACCCTTTGCTGTTTAAATGCTGTCCCCAAGTGCCCCAAGAAGGGGTTAAGACATCAGCACAAGTCAGGCAATACAGTAAACACAGTTCCCCTTTAAGCAGGGAGATACAGAGAGCTCTGAAAATCACACAGTGATATACCCTGGGAAAGAAGAAAAACACTAAAATAACTGAAAGGTACCAACTCTGGTCAGCTGTGACATACAGGGACATGGAGAGGAAGAGAATCCACAGAGACCTGCTCCAAACCCAGAGGACGCAGGTATAAAAGTGTGTGCCTTTACGCTATCCTTGGGTAGCTGAAAAAACTCCAAGACATTCCAAATGCTCTGTGCATGCCACAGGGTCTCTTGCACACCAGCCACAAAGTGAACAGCCAAGCATAAAGAACACCAGATTTCCAGAAGAGACTGCATGCTCACACAGGTTTGCCACATGAAAGAATAGATGTATGTGTGGATGGCAAAAGGAAAAGCAGGCTAAAACAACCAGCTCAGAATGGCTTCAATTCTAGATTTTTAAGCCAATTTCTTCCTGGTTTTGACACAACTAGAACATTTTAGATGTTCATATGAAGTATTTATGTTTAAAAGTAAAAATTCTTGGACTTAAATGCTTGTTTGTCAGTCCAAAACCCTGCCCTAAAGTTAGCACAAGGAACTCTTCAGGAGGTATAAAACCCACACAAAATCTACCTAATCCACCACAGAAAATACCCAGTGGAGATATTTGGGTTTTCTCTGAGAAGAACCTGGAATATGTTCTTTTTCATGAGATTTTTAGCCAGAGGATTTGTCTTACTGGAGCTTCTCAAAAATAGGCAACATGAGAGATACTCATTGCACTAAATGAAGAAAGGATTTGTCAGTGGCCTGATCTTCACAATAGGAACTTCAAAAGGTGGCTCTGAATTGTTTCTCACACTCTCCAGCTGAGTGCAAAGGACATTACCCTATGGGGACCCTTGCCTTGAGTTCATCTGGTGCTGCTGGGAGCACTCACAAGTGGAACTTTAAGCAGAAAACGCATAAGGTCACATCTTCAGATGAGAACTTGGATTCATGGACAGCAGGGAAACTTTGAAAAAGCCAAATGCAGACTGACTATATAAACAGCTTTGGAAAGCCAAAACAAGCCTGTCTTACAGAAGCAAACATTCCAAGCCATAGGGCTTGCTCAGGCTCTGAACACAGGGCAACAGAGTTCCTCTTCTTCTCCTTGTAAAATACACACATGTATCATGTCTGCATTGCCCTGCAAAATATTTGAGTATATTCTCCTTTCACATGACTTTGCCTGGGAAATGTTTGGGAAATCTCATGTGTTTGGGAAATCTCATGTGTTTGCATGAGCACATGAAAATAAACAAATACTACATTAGAAATTGGAGACCAGAAGATGATTAATAAACCTGAGATACCATTTTTGCCTACAAATAGACATCCATGAAGTGGGAGTAGTACAACACTAACCACCACAGAGAAATGATGCCGTAAGCCAACGTTTCCCACATTCCCCACCCAATCACCTACTTGTCCCCCTGTTCCTCTTCCCCACTGAACCTCACTTACACATTAGTGACAGGAGAACATGCTGAAGCAGCTAGGCAGCTAATAGGATAAAGGCCTCTTACTCCAGGGAGCTAATCCATTTATGCAGAACATAACTAATGACTGCACTTGGAGATTGCTCTCCCATGCCCACATGAAGCAGGGCCTGCCCACACGTGCCTCGCAGCACAACACTGCACAGCACACAGGATCTTGCTTAGGTGGTGCTTGAGTGTTGAAACTCAGAACTTGTGATGGGGTTCGACCTACCAATTGTGAAAGGGTTGGACTAGGCCTGTACCCATGTGAACAGCTTGCAAATATTTCAGAGGAGCCATTATCTCCTGTGCACTGTCTTCCTCTTAAGTAGACATAAGGTTCCCTTCAGCACTGCTGATCAGCACTTGCAGATTCTGATACCATTTTGCATCCCTTCGTTCACATCCTCACAGGTGCACATGGCTTGAGATGGTGTAAAGCTGGTCCAGGGAACCATCCCCAGTACAAGAAACAAAACAACCAATTCAAGCAATCAGTGTATCTCCCTGGACACTCCAATGAGCTGAGTGAACTTCAGCATCTCTACCTGTCCATGGGCACCAGCACAGAACACACATTACTCCTGCCAACGTTTTGAAACTCCCCTATGTGAGGGCAGTGAGGCACCATTGGAGTTGGAAGCAGATCATTGCCCTTCTAAACAGCTGTTAGCAGAGCACAGCAACCCTCAGAGCTGTGCATGAAGTATTTGTTGGAGAACTGCTGCCCTCAAGCATGCCACTCCATTGTCTGCATCAAGATCCACCTTTCAAGTATTTGGAAATAAACCATCAACTCAACAGCTTGCAAGATCATATCAGAGCCTGTATAACACATGTCAGTGTTCATAACACGTGCATCAGTCTAAATGCACAAATCATATCAGTGTTTCCTTCTTTCAGCTCAGGATTTTGACCCATCTCATGCCTACAAAATAGTCATGCTCTAGGACCAAGAGGGCTCCTTCACTCACACACTGCAGAAAGGCAAAAGTACAGATTAACACATTAAAAAGTGACTAGAATGTCTCAAGGTCAAGTTCATTAGGATCCTCTGTACAGAGAAAGGTTGGTAACAAAAGCAAAAGTTTACATCCATTTATATGAATAGTTTTGAGGGTGTCTGAATGATTTGGATGCTTGCATCCAGAAAGCAAATGAACCAGTGCCTCAGCTCAGTACAGAGTTTTATACAGTGGACTGAGCAACATAGGCAAGTCTCACAGTTGCAGCAGTAGCTACAGCTGCTTTCTACCTCTAACCCCACCAGCAGCCCCATCATGAGATAGCAATCTGGCTTTTTTTCAGCTTCTTGTGGTTTTATCGTTTCACTCAGCTCTAGAGAGTCCATAGGCTGTTTAGCACAACTGCCCAGAGTAAGAGTCTGCAAAATGCAAACAGGACAAACTAGCACAGCAAAAATGCGTTTCACACTTCTTGTAGCAGTCAGGCTTGAATAGAACATTGGTGTACTATAAAAGAAAAGAGACAAGAATGTTAGAATAGTTGTACTGTAAGTCTTTCTGCTTAGAAAATATTTTCCAAGAGCATCACTTTCAGTGCTCATAATTGCACTCATTCTGCTAACAATAATTTGAATAATAGGATTGGTTATGTTATTCAGAGGAAAACAAGAAATTATTTTAAGTTGAAAATTAGTTAAGAGCTTGATGGGACAGCACACCAAATCCAGTACTTCAATGAAAATAAACATACCATGAACTCACTGTGCTGTTTCCACCAGAGCTCTGAACAAAGCACTGTTGCTTAAAGACTCACTTTCAAGTATGATCAATATACAGTCTTATCATCCAGTCAGGTACACCATGTTCTTGTGTGAGGTCTGTCTGTCTTTCCGGCACATACGGCAAACAGCAGCAGTAACAAACTTTCCTGAACAAATTCAGGGCATTCCCTGACCTATGGTGGTTCTCCCAGCTGCAAACCACATCATCTGAAATATAACAGGGAACAGGTTTACAGAAGTGAGAAAAATCAGACAACTGACTAGCTCTATTTTAAAGATATTTCTACCTAAATTAGGAATTACACATACCCACTAGATTTGAAATTTGGAAAATGATTTTTTAAAACTGTTTCTTCCTCATAATATGCCCACATACCATCATGGCAGAGCCTCTAGGATTTTTTGATCAGCCTCTGAAGTCACAGGCAAGATAGGAAGTTTCTAAAGCTTCCACAGGTAGACAAATTTTTATTTTGTTTATGCTGTCAAAAAGAGCATGCTTACAACAGACTGCGAAGTAACTTGCAAAGCATTTTAGGGTTTTATCCTTTGTACAGTGGATCAACATGTTTTTTCCATAATCAAACATGTGAAGGTAAAATTATAGCTTGCAAACATATGCCAGGATTTTAAAGCACAAGCATGTTTTTGAATTAAAAATACAGCCTTCCCTAGTATAGACATGACCACAAACTTCATTTACATTAAGTTCCTAACACTCTAGACAAAGCTCAGTTTTACAAATTCATTCCTATGAAAACTGCTTTGCATAAGCAGTTGAAGTCCAGCAGAAGACCAAAAAGGTTGTTTGCAGTGATGAAAACCATCAAGTTTCACAGGGTTTCTCTTAAGTGTCTTCATTTGTGTTTTATTTTCAATTTACCTGTGGCCCCCAGGACACCTATGTTTTTGAAATCTTTAATTTAGAAAAAGTGTTGTTACATGTTTTTTTGTCTTGAAAAGGGAGGGTTTGTCTCTCCCTTATGGTCATCATTTCTTCAAAACAAATTGCAGCTCAACGAGAAGTGTATCTGGGCTCACAGCTCTGGAAAAGGGCAGGGAGTTTTACAAGGGAATCTGCTCTGGTTTAACTCAGTCTCCATCTACATGAGAAGTAGATGACTCTATTGAGTGCCTCCTCCTGTGAGATGAGCTGTGGACCAATGCCCAAAACTCCCATTGACATCAACAGGCTGAAAGAAAGCGCGAGCAGGGCCCAGCAGTGCGGTTCTCATGTGAGCCAACAATGGAGAGGTTATTCAGAGCTAAGGCAGAAAATCAGAGCTAAACCCCAGCCCACGCCAAGGACAGCTGTGTTGCTGACAGCCAGGCTGGCTATTCTACCACTCCAACGCTTGTCTCAAATACAGCATTTCCTAGACTGTTTACTCTAGTCACGGCCTTGGCCTTAAAAGCTCAGCCAGCTTCTGCCTATTGAGCAGTAATGGCTGCTGCATTTTCAAGACTCAGACATGCTCTGGACAAGCTGCTTGCTCTCCGTGTGTGGTGACAAACTGGAGCACAAACACCCAGCATTAATAGTTAATCAGCACCATCACATGACTGCCCTGTTCCTGCTGTTAGTACAATTACTATCACCACCTCTTTCCCTCTCGCTCATGGGAAGTGCCCATGGGAGACTGCTGGGTGCAAAGCACACCTGTGTCATCTCTCAGACACCAGTGCCAAGCCATGCTGGGCAAGGAAGGTGTTCTGGTTCACAGATATAGAGCTAAGCAATGCCAGGGAAAAGCTAAGGAAAACCAAGCTCTTGTTTTCCACTCTTTGCTACCATCTCTTCTGTATAGTGCTTTGAACAAGTCTATAACCATCTGAATTCTAAGCAACAGCAGCCCCTGTTATCTTGTGGCTACTGAATTCTAAGGGAATTCAACAATTAGTAGTGGTAAAGTAGGAACAAAGAGGAAAAAAAACATAATCTCTCTCTATTGCTTATTTCAGTTTCGTAACCTATTCAACACAGTCAGAAAAGCAAGCAGAAAACTGCCACCACCATCAGATGCCCTCTGGACTATGAGAAATAACCAGATTGGTTCTAAATAGCCATTCACCCTCTCCAGTTTCCTCAAGCCACTTCACTGGCCCTCCAAAGAACTAAACTGTAAGGCTCTCTCCTTTTCAGAGGTTGCTACCACAAGCAAAAGATGCAACTTATTACGCCTGAAGAGAGATCCATTCACCCACAGACCAAATACAACTTGGGCAGTGACAGCATATGGTGGAGCCGCCTGCAGACTCCTTCTCTCCCCAGGCAAGGATGAGATATTTGTATCACAGTGAGCCACATGCTGAGGGAGGAGTGGGCAGGGAGAGGTATCTGGCCCACTCAACGGCCACACTGGGACCCAACCCAGGCAGCCCCTCTAGTCCAGACACATCAAGGCTGGGGGAGGTGAGGACAATCCAGCACTACTGCAGAAGAGGAGAGCACTGCAGAGAAAGTCCTGACCTTCACTTCTGAGCAGCATCTCCAAGCTGTTGTTTTTGAAACATATACACAGGTTGCAGCAAAACTTCTTAATCTGTCAGGCTCTTGAGATTACTTGGGCTGAACTCAGGGACTGGGAAACAATATGCCAACATTATCCTCCTACACAGTACTGTGTCAAAACAAGAAAGAAAATATCCTTTAGAAAGCCATATTTGAAAAGGACCAGAAGTCAACACACAAGACACAGAACAGTGATATGCTGCAGGATGGCCACCCTTGGGGATCCAATCCAGCACCCACTCTGTGACTGCTGCTCATCCCACATCCAATCACATTTTAACCAGTTGTGTTGTTGCTGCAGTTAGGAGCTCCCGGTTTTGCTGAGTGATGTTTTCTGTGGCCAGCTGGCAGCCCACCATAAAACACTGTTAGCAGATATGGGAGACTCGGCTTTTCCTTCTGTTAGTTCAGTAGGAATCATTCTATGTGGTGCTTTGAGGTCAAAACACCAACCTTGTCCATTCACATGCAGAGCTTCTGGCAGATGCTTTCAGATGGAAGTGCTTTACCTCCTTCCCGATTTGCTCCTCCCAGGCCTACCTAACCATCAGAATCAGACCAAGAGTTCAAGTCCTACACAGCATCACCAGCATCATTCAGGACTTCTCCCTGAGTCACATCCCAAGGCCACATGCCAGTGGTGCCCATACGCCCATTTGATCTCCTCTCTTTGGACTGCAGCCAAAGACTCAGCTCTAGTCTAATACCTTCTTACCAGGCTTTAGAGCTTTGAGGAAAAAAAAAGACAGCAGGGTTGGGAAGGTAGCCAGCAAGCCTGCCAATCTAAATGATAAGCCCTTGGCTTGAACCTCAGGCTCATAAGTTTGTGCCACTGGTGCCAGGTGCTATTATTGTCCCTTTGAGAATCTTAATACAACAAAAATACTCTCTCTAGCTCTGTCTCCGCCATTCTTAACCTTCCTATTCCACAGATCTCTGCTGCTGCTCAAACTTCAGCCACATCAGATTTCCTTCCCTCATCTTCCTTTTGCTCAACCAAGCTCTCTGGTGTTATCCAAATGACCCTGACCAACCTAATCCCTGCTCTCTTTCATGATTCACAGTTAGCACCTCAAGGAACCACATTTCAGATGTCTCAGCATATATTCTAGCTACTGGCTCACCCTCCCTTGGTAGTCCAGATGGATATATTCACCAGCATGCAAGCTTCCAGGAAAAGGCAGCAAAATTACACAGCCACATACCCCAGGAAAAAGAGACCGGTAAGTATTTCCAGAGAGCAGCTCATTTGTCCATGTCCCTCTTGAACTGTTGTCCCTTTGCACATGTTACAAAAACAGAACAAAAATGCACTGAGACAAAACAAGGAAGAAAAACATCAAGGGAGAAGAACAGAAGCATTTGGCTCTATGAATGGACTACACATTCTGTGCCAGGGCTCACACAACAGTGGAAGAGGTGCAAAGAGAGGTGTGTGCTCAGAATGAAAATCTGCTAGCAGCACACCTGAAAGGTGAACACAGTATCAACAAATGCCATGGGGCAAGGCAGAACTGGAGTGGACTTAAATTAATTTTGCACTAAAATTAATTCTTTATTTCAACAACGCACAGAGAACACAGATCCTCATGGAGACGCTGTTGACATACAGGCTGTGTAACTTCCAGAGGGCCTTTGCAACCTCAACCATTCTGTGAGAATGCTCTAATCTCTGGCACACTGGTTGATGCCGAGAGTTTAGGAATAGGACTAGATTATCCTGCCTGCCTTGCCTTTGGCATTTACAAGCTGGCAGCAAGATGAACCTTACCATCAGTGAAAAGAAGACATAGTGAACTTACTTGCCTCTTTCAGGAGGAAATCATTATGCTTTTTAAGAAGGAGCTAGGCCAAGTTGTACATGGGTTACTCCTCTCTTACATTCCGATTCATCCAGCTGCAGCTGCACACAGGCACTTCCTAATGTTTTTGCATGAGTTAGATAACCATCCAGGGAACACTTATGAGATACAGAGGCAGAGGTATCTGCTGCCTGGCAGAGTCATAATCACATCCTTGGGGCTAGGTGGAGTTCCTCATGATTTCCCCTGCTATTGAGTCTCTCTCCACCTCCCAGACAGCACGTTTTTCTCCACACCACCGTCAGACTATCAATGTCCGATGTCAGCAAACTGGACATCAGCTAGCCAGCACTGAGCCAGTCTTCACAACAGAGATCAAACCACATCTCCTCAGCTCCTCCAAAGATGCAACAAACAAGACACCTGTACCATGCCCCATCTCCCACTCATATGGTACATGTCTAGAGTCCCAGAGCCTCCCACCCACCATGGAACTACATCCTTGCAGGTGAGCAGACCAGACAATGTCATCGATCATGTTCAGCCCCAAATTTCCTCATGCTAGGACTGCCTTGCAGCAGCCACACATAGCATTGGCCTTGAAGTGGCCAGCAAACAAAACACTGTCAGGGTTGAGATAGACAAGCACTTCTGTGCTGGAAGAACAGCTGCTGCAGCATATTTCTGGGGGTGAAAAATTAAAGCAAAATTGCAGGAGGTTACCAAAAGCAGAATTTCCCATTCTCTACTGATGCAATCAGTTTCTGCAACATTTTCTTTACTTTGTTGCTTTAACAATCCCACAAAGAACTGCTATGGCCCAACTTCCCACACCTGAGAGACAAGTTCTGGTACTGAGCCCCTTAAGAATTGGTGTAAGCCATTATGCTCAGCACAGGCCCCCGAACTCCACTCAGTCACTCTGGAGAGTGAGGCCCAGGGCAGAGGCTGTGCTGAAACTACCACCAGCACCAGCAGTAGATTTTCCAGCACCCTCTCACTACAGAGAGAAGCTCAGATGGGCAAACAGATGGTAACAATTCTGAAAAGGCCTGGATTCAAATGGGAGGCCAAGAGGTGAAAAGGACTCACAAGCTCACACGTGCAAACTATCTGGAAGCTATTTGTCAAGTCCTGGAGAGACAGGCAAGGGCAAAACCCAGCTGTGCTAAGGATATGGAGATCTCACCCTGGAGCCATTAGCAGCCCAAAGCCCAGACCCCAGTGCACCAGGGTCACACACTGGGTCCTTGGTCACGTGTGGCGAGTGCTGTTCTGCAGCCTCTGTGCAACCAGTATTGACTCAAAGGACGTTTTCCGTGCTGATCACCCCACCAATGCTCAGTCCAACCAAAATGCCAGTACTGAAACATACAGCAGAAGGAAGATGGTCTTGATATTACACAGCTAAGCCCAAATTAGGATTCTCATTAGGCACTTTATCCAGGCCATTCCAGTGTCAAGTCATATGTCAAGACATATCAAGTCAAGACACTCATATGTCTTGCACTGAAACTAGTCACCCACCAAAGGGGGTGCAGAGCTTGCAATAAACAATCCAAACATTAGCCTAGGATGCATTTTTCTCTTCTCTGATAGCCTTTTTCATCCTAGCATCTCATTGCATTTCAAAGAATGCACTAAGCCTCCAAAAGAAAATGGTATTGGCACTCTGTAGAGGAAGCCAAATAAAGAGCAGCTGAGATCACTTGGCTTGTTCAGCCTGAAGAAGAGACTGAAAGGACACCTCACTGCAGTCTAGAACTTCCTTATGAGGGGAAGCAGAGGGGCAGGCACTGCTCTCTTCTCCGTGGTGACCAGTGACAGGACCCAAGGAAATGGCCTGAAGCTGTGTCGGGGAGGTTTGGGTTGGATATAAGAAAAGGTTCTTCACCTACAGGGTAGCTGAGCACTCTAAGAGGCTCCCCAGGTTAGTGGCCATGGCACCAACCCTGCCAAGGTTCAAAAAGCATTTGGACAACACTCTCAGGCACATTATGTGATTCTTGGTGTTGTCCTGTGCAGGGTCAGGATTTGAACTTGTGGGTCCTTTCCAACTCAAGATATTCTATGAATTTCTCATTCTGTCTATTCATACAAGCAGGCAAACCACAGCAGAAAGCTCTGAGCAAGACATGAAACCTATCTAATCACTTTGCAGCATACCTGGAAATATACCCATGTACCCATACTCTTTGCTTGTACTTCAGAATTATGCTTTCCATATCAGACACCTACGCACACAAAGAATTTGGACTGCTTGTTGTACCACACCAAAGCTGCTCTCCCTCCAAGAGATCTCTCTCCCTGCAAATGCTACATTCTGACTTCACAAGCTTCTTTAAGTAGATTTCAAAGGTGCTGCTGGCAGTCCCACTGAATAGCACAGGAGAATCCTTTACTTCCTCTCTGTTTACACAACATGCCAAGACCAATTAGTCCCCTGGGAATGAGCTCAGCAGCTCCAAGAAGTCTTTGTGACACCCTAGACTTCCTTATGCCTCAGGTGAACCTGGTGCCTTCACCTTGAACCCAAGGATGTCCCTGCTCTCCTTGACCTTATGCTCTCAGCATTGCCAAAAAAGCCAGATATGCTGAAGTGGTAGCAGCCGTGCAGAGTGGCAGCAGGCTTCATTAAATAGCAAGTGGTTGGCAGCAGGGCCTGCATGCAATGATGTGTCTGTCCAGGGACCATGATCAAGGGGTGCTGGGAGAGGGCATTCACTGCAGCAAAGCAAGTGTCTGCACAAGCCAGGGCATTTCTGCCCAATTAAGGGAAAGAATAGAAGTCTTCTGAGCTAATTTTCTAGGCCTTTGGAGAAGCGAAGAAAAGCGTGCATTGAAATATCCTCACTCGGCCTCAACAGGGAGACACTGGGTGGGCCAGCTGACCAGCCAGGGTGGGAAGTACATCTGCCAACAGTCCAAACTCATGTCTGGGACACAGAAGGGCTGAATTACTGTACCCTGTGAAGCTGGAAAGGCTTAGCCTGGCATCTAACCAAAACAGGGCTTTTTAAACCTGCTCCTGGTACAGCCTTCCCTGCTGCAGGAGGCTGAACTGAAAGGCATGGATGATGGAGATTTCTATTTATTCACAGGCCAAGAAAAGACAGCAATTCCCTAACTTCTTTAAAGCACTCTGATTGCCCCCAACCCACTTGTCTCCTAAATTTGCTCCTCTTTTTTACCAAAAGGCACCAAATCACTGAAATACAGGGAGACAGTGGGATACCACTTGCCACTGACCCATGGGAGGAAGCAAAATCTTCTTAAACATCCCAACACAGAGCCACTCTACACCTCAACTCTCTGGACCAATATGCCATCACCATCTAACATAAACAGAATTTGATGCAAAGCACTTGGCATCTCTTCATCCACTCTTGAGTTACCCATACCACATCACACCCCCAAAGTGTCTTCTTATCTCACAGCACATTTGCTTCAGGCACAAATTCATCTTGCCTGATACTCTTTGTCATCTGTCAGCTGCACAGAGCTGCAGGGATGGGAAGTAAGGCTCAGGGATAAGAGTGAAAGCCACATCTGCTGCTCAAAAAAAAAATGTCTAGCTGATAAACTTTTCAGCTGTGCTCTCATGGGCAAGCATATGATAGCAAGGATAAGAATCACAAAGCAAGAAAAGCTTGATGTTCAGAGCTCAGATGAAGCCTTAGAGTAGCCTGTTTAATATATGCATAATTTACCTGACCAAGAAACACATGATGCCACACACCACCCAGGCAGTTAAGAGCCATTTTTGTTGGAAAATGGAAACAGATCAAAATACAAACACCTTGGTCCCATTTTATAAGTGAGGAATGGGGGTCCTGACTGATTTTCATGGGAGAAATAAGTACAGGTAGCAAGCAAAGACTTATCATAAAGCTTCAAGATGTTACTGGCTGAAAGTTAACCAATTAAAACTATAAAAATAAGACAAATGACCAAATAAAATATTCAGGCTGCATCTCACTGTGCATATGTGTGTCATGTCATGTTGTGCCCTCAGTACACCTCCTGTCAAATTAAATCCACCAGCTGACTATCCGTTATTTATAACATGGATTCCACAACCATGGAATGTTAATGACATCCACAGTAAAAACGTTTTTTAAATAACACACTGCCACCTCCACTCCAGATTTCAACTTCTTTTGCAAAAATCTTTGCCACAATTAATCCAGAAGTCTAGAGAGCAAATGGACAAGGAACCCAATTATCCTCACAAGGTTTCCCCAGAAAAAGCCAACAGTTAGGAAAGCTTGTTTAAATTAGCCCCTAACCTTTATCAATAAACTCCTAAACACAGTGCTGAAAGATGCTTAAGGGAGAGCAGGCAGATGCTATGCCTGGCATCCAAATCAGAGAAATCACCTGGGCCAAAAGAAACATTTCTCCATGTACTTATGTGCACTCTGAAAAAATAGACGGCTGGGCACAGGCTTAGCAGCTTTCTTCTCTCATAAGGATGTGAGACTAATTAAAGTCTGTCAGTATCAGTAGAAGATTTGGGTAATGTGAAATGCAAGACTGGGCCTTTTGAATGCTCTGTGAGCAGAAACTTGGCTAGAAGGTTGAAAAGGGGGTGAGGAAAACTGTACTGAAAACACAAGTCTCTGCATTATGTATTCATGAGATGTATGCTGCCAGCAGGACTGAGAAAAACCAACAATGTAATAGGGAAATAGAAATCTCACTTTTAGGAGTCTTAGAAAATAAATGCATAGTCCTTTCTTTTAGTGGGTCCATCTTGTAGGCTTAAAGGAAGTGTTGCAAGCAAGGTTAAAACTAGTACATCCAACAAACCAGAGGCAGTGAAATTCTTTCCTAATGAGAGGAAATTCTGAACTGAAAATAATTGTTTTAACTTACTGCGATGTACCAGGGCCAGCAGATGTCTGCAGATATCCTTTTAAACTGACACTACACCAGTGCAAATAGAAAAATAATGAAGAGACATGAAATACTAACTCTACAGTAAGGCCTTTTGAAAGAGAGGCGCCAGATGGGAACTGCACAGGGCAGCCTGCCCCATTTCCCAGGCTCTGCAGAGACGAGGCAAACTTCTAGCATTTCTACACCTCAGTCCCAGCCCAAACTAAAGTCCTGCAAAATCAAGAGTAACTGCATCTAGAGCAAACTGTGAGCAGTTTGCAAAGTGTTAAGAAGGTAAAAAAGCACCCTTTAACATTGCTATAGAACTCCTAGGAGACATAGAGATCTAGGCCCAAGGAGGTCAACAAGCGTGGAAATTCCTATCATCATCACATCGACAACCACTTTCACCAAAGGCTCTTTTTATATATATGCTAAGCAATTAATTTATTTTGGAGTAAGTGACATAGGTCAGATCATGGAAGCAGTAGTAACTTGATGAAAGCAAATGCCAGTGATTTTGTTCCTGTGCCATGCAATGAACTGGACAGTACAAGTGCTACCTTCCTCCTGGGGTAGCAAGAGAACAGCCCAAGTGTAGCAGGAGCCAGCCAAGAAGCAGTGCCTTTACCTCTCAGGAGGGGTATCTACACTTACCCCAATTTATCCTAGACAGACAGCACAAGTACCCTGAAGGTGTGCCCCTGAAGACATGAGCACAAGAAGCAACCCTATGAATTTACTGATCCTTGCCTCAATAACCTTTTCCTGTCTTTGCTTACCAGGCCTTTTTCTCAAGCAATGCTGCTTTCCTCACGTGAAGTTCTGCCTTACCTGCTGCATTTTTTCCAGGTCAAGGCTGGGCCTGCTGACCTTATCCCCATATCCTTGCCGATGTCTCTTACAAGGCATGACCTGCTCAAGGCCTGCTCCAACACTTGTGAAGATTAAAGATCCAGAGGCCGGGCTTCGCACCAGGGGCTGGAGTCTCTTGGGAGGGGAGGCACTGAACAGCACGGGGCTCGGGCTGGCGTGGAGGCCATCGCCCTGCTCTGCCACGGGCCGGAAGGACATGGCGCACAGGTTCTTCACTTCCTCGTCACTGGAGGAGGTGTTGTTGCTGTCGCTGCAGCAGGTGAGCCGGCTGACCTGGGACCACTTCCGCTTCTCCGCGGCAAACTCTCGGTTGATGCGCTCCAGCTCCTCTTCCGAGCTGTGGCGGTCAAGGCTGGCATGGAAGAGGGCCCGAACCTTGCAGCATTGGTTTTCCTGGTTCTGGAGCTGGTTGGTGGCCAGAGGAGTCAGGGTACAATTCCGTCTTCTCTCTAGTGGGAGGAGGAGATTGAGAAGTGGCAGAGCAGATCTGTGTCCCACAGCCTAATAAAATGGGCCTGTTTTCTCCTGACCTGCTATTTTCATCTCCTCCCAAGTAAACTTCTGAGCTGTTTCCCCATCTTCTCTTCCCCAGATGAAACTCCCCCCCAGCTGAATGCTTCCCTTTGGAAGTTTCCAGACCTTTTTTCAGACCAGATTGCTGGATGTCATCCCCTTTCAAACCATCACCTGGAAGTCTAGTCCCAGAGAAAGAACATAGATCTGTCACCCACCTCACCTCCTCAAGGTGAAGAAGACATGAGCTTACAAATGTGTTGCTAGGCGCTTGCCTCTAGCCAAAAACATTAGCTTCTAGTGACCAGTTCTCAGGACAGAAGAGCCAAGTAAGTTACACTATTTTAAGCGTCATCTTTATGGCTCAAATAAATGAGATCTGGTTTCTGGAAATAAAAGTCCTCTATTACAAGACTTGTCACACAAGAGAGCCTGTCTTCAGCCACAAGCTAGGCATGCTTTATCTTTTCTGCTGAGCTCTTTTTATGCTAAGCATATGGAGCAGGGATTTGAATTCTAACAGGGTATGTCCTGTGGGTCAGGAATTGAACTTCTGCTGCCTCTGCATAAGAATCTGCTTGAACCTGGGCACAGGGCATGCACTAATGGCAAACTTAGCATAATTTAAGATATGCATTTACTACAGATTTCACCTGCAGCTCTAAGCTACTTCATATCAAGTCCAAAACCAACAGCAGAGCACCTGTATCTTCTCTATCAAAGACTCTCAGTAGATGCAGTAATAGGGCTGCACAATACCAATAGTCTAGGAGGAAGGGAGAGATAATCAAATAATGAGTCCAGGGGAATGAATAAACTGAAGGTTAAAACTCAAAATAGCAAGGATGAGGAAACCCAGAACAAAGATGACACAAGTGCAAAAGTATGGAATAGAAGATAAACTTTTTGTCCCAGCTCTGCTGCTGGCACAATTGTGGACCATCTCTGCAGCACTAGGACTTTAACACATGGTTAACAATGTCTATTTCTGGTGGTAAAAATGCAACTGCAGCACCCGATAACACCAGCCTCTCCCTGTGAGGTCCCAAATGCTTCAAAGGTGACTGATTTAATGCATCTGATTGTGGCACACTGGGGACTGAGAAGAAGGCACTTGCAAGAGCACAAGTGAAAAGAAAAACTGACTTCAGCCGTAGTATCCCGGGATCCTTCTATCTTCATCCCTTTACCTCTGTCGATCTGAGCAAGTTCCTGGTTCTCTCCCTCAGAGTCATCGCTGTCCTCATCACTTGGGGGATAGGAGATCTAGGGGACAAGGAGAAAGAAAAGGCTTCATCATGAACACTGAATATTGCCCTGCTGCTGCCCAAGCCACTTCCCCCATCCTCCCCCTCTCATATCCTGGAGGCATCCACCCCACCTAACCACATACACCCAGCCATAGCACCTTCCTGTATACACATCCTCATCTCCCAACCCCAATCTCCTATCGTATCCTCTTAATTTCAGCAACACAGAACCCACGGACTACTGCTGTTTCCATCATGCTGCACTGCCAGCTCTTTTCCAAGTACAATGAACATATCCTGCCTTTCACTTCCCAGACGTGTAGCTTACAACCATCATGGCCTACCACATCCACATCACGTGGATAACTGAATCTCCAAAATCTCCACTGCCGAGATAAAGACACATCCTGTCAACAGCACTTGCAAGGCACCCACAAATGGAAGTGGCACGTTAGCTTTAGCCATCCTGTGTATGTACCCACACTTCCCCCTTGAAGTTCACACAAATCCACCACAGAACAGACTCACCTTGCTTTCCTACAGGACAACCCTGAAGTATTTAAAAGAAATAAAAGAAACATGATTTCACAGAAACACAGACAATACTGTTCCGCTGTCCTCTCCAGGAGATAACTTGCAGTACCACTGAACACCTTTGAATGCTCAAAGATTAACAACAATTCACGTATTTTGTCAATATCAAGACTTTTCAGGAACATTTGCTCTGTGTCAGCCAACGGACTTCAAGGCATTTACTCACGCAAAACACGTCTAACACTGAACAAACCTGGTAGCTGCCTCTTGAGAGGATTCAGAGATCTGAAACCAAGCTTTTATAGGTCAGATAGATCACACTGCTTCTGAGTTTCCTACACAGAGGAAATCCTACCTACCTTGTTACTAAAGTGACTTTTGTTCAGCTGTGTAGAACCTACCTGGAAGTTATTAGATCAAACTACTGAGCTACACAGGTTAGTATGTGTCTGGCAGCAGCCAAATCCAAATGAGTCAAAGGAAAATGCAATACTTAAAAGAAACCTTTATAAGGAACAGTTCTGGAATAACATGATCACAGCAAGACGAATTTCATTATTCTTTATACCTTTTTATTCAGAATAACAAACATGGCCATCATTCTTAGCTGCTTCAAACTAGTTGCTTGCAACAGAATCCAGCGGCAATACGTTTACATGCTCTGTTTCCATTTAACACGTTTGATGTGCTGTGCTGTACTTTTATGAAGAGGAGGCAAGTATGCAGCCATTACACTGATTTGGACCTATTTTACCTCTATCACCCTGGGGAGATGTCTTTGTACAGTGTTTCAGCCACCCAGAGACACAAAAGAGCAGCTACACTTACCTATGAAAGACACATTGCTGATGCAGAGAAACAATAATAGTTGAGAAATTCTGATTGATACTGAATTTGATAGCTATTAAATCAACAAACCTATTTTGTGACCATCCTTCAGGATTGCGTTTGGGGCATTTTGTTCCCCCCAAAAGCATGTTGACACCTTTTTCCCCCCCTCCTTCTTTAAAGCTACCTTTTGCCTTTCTGTATTTACACTGCCCTTTGAGAAATATTTTCCTTCCTTGCTAGTCTTTAAACTACATTCTCAGCTGTCAAAAGATGAATCAGGCAAGTCAGATTTCAGATTTATCCCTGCTGCAGATATTCCTGAAGTAAACACAGGACGTTGTTTTTCCTTCTGCAACTACCATTTTCTTGTATGTGTTCACACACATGCATCATTTAATAAAGGCAGCTGGCACTGAGGAACACTGCCAACACAGACTTCTAGTTGTCCCCAGAGCAGGTATAATACCTTGTTTGTATCATGGTAGTTCACAGAGGGGACAGCTGACACTGAGGTGCCATTGTGTAGCTGCTGTACAGACAGACAGAGGTCCTGTCTCTGTTATAAAAGCTAAGGCTCCCATTCTAAGTCAAGAGGTACTGACCTTAGTCTGTGGCTCATTCCCACATAAAAACCTTTCATTTGGACACGGCAGGGTTTTCAGTGAGGTTTAGCAGCTCTGCGTGGGAAACCTAGCAGCTTCAGTTTCTGTACAATGTGAATGTCAATATATGGCATGGCACTGCTTCCAAAAAAAAGCCAATGACATCTAGCACATGGAGGTGAAACAGCTACTGCACAATGTCACTGGCTTGAGATGCTTAAGATAGGAGGTGGATTTGAGTCAATGACTGACATTTGAAGTCTGTGTCGACCGGTCACGGGCTTCCAAAATATTTACTCTTCCCTGTGCAAGTGAAATTTTGCCAGCCCTTGGCCTCATATGGGTAACTCTCCTCTACTGAGCCCTCCCCAGTCCGTCAGGCAACTAAAGACCAATTCCCTTGTGAGTTGCCTTAAACACTTTGCTAGAGGCTTTCTTCAGAACATCTGAAAGAAAAATCTTTCAAATAAGAGACTCTAGCTTTCACGTCCCCCAACAAAGAGCCATCATTCGTAGTAGGCTAACCATTAATCTTGCAGAGTTGAAATTTTTTACCTGAAACTCCTTGCCACAATACCTCACACAGGCAAAGATTAATGGAAGATCAAAAAAGGGATTCTCTGTCAGTCTGGATAACAAGACCTTCTAAAAACTAAAGATTGGTGGAATCAAAGACTAATGCTCTGACTAGCTGGAGATAAATATTCTCTCCCTTGAGTCTTCCCAGGCTTTAACAGTACTCTCTCCTAAACATCCAAAAACATTTCACTAAACACAGCAGTACTGTGTTCAGGCCTCCAGCTTCCCATATATTAGCCACAGATTTACTTTTGTCCAAGGCAGTACAGCCCCATTTTCCTCAAAAATTCAGAACTGTGGCACTGCTGCAGCAGAAAATTCAAAAACTTCATGTCAAAAGTCCCACCAGATCATGGCTTCATTCACAGCACATCAACTGCAGAACTGCTTAGACTGAAAGACACCTCTTTGTATCACAATAGTCCAAGCTCTTGCTCAAGCTGAACAACTAGAAAAGTTGCCAGGACTGTGCCCAACACACTCTCTGCCTTAACATGCAAAATTGAAGAGAATAGGAAAAAAAAAATCTTCAATTCATATAAATGTGTGTATGTTTACAAGCTATGGCACAAAAGAAGCCAAAAACCAAAGGATAGGTGGCCATCCACCCTTCAGTCTTTCTTCAGTAAATGCATCAGAAAGCAGCCTCCTGTTGATGAGGATCACCCAGTGTTACACCTGGGACCTTCAGCTCTGGCGGCTGACGTGCCTTTGGTCAGGATAAGGACTTCCTTCAGTGCCAGACAGAAACATAAACTAACTTCCCCGTGCATTTCATTTCTCATCCATCTCTAGTAAGGAAATATGGGTTGGTGTAAAATAACCAGATGGTATTTAAGGAAAACTTAAGAGTAAAGCTTACACTTTTGAGGGAGTTTTAACATGAAAGACAAACTAGGAGATACAAGAAAAAAACTAGAAACAGAAAAATATGTCTTTCTGATCACACTGCTGCTTACCAACTGAGTAATAAACTGCAGTTGAAATTGCCCAGGTCCTAAAGGGTCACATCACCCTCAAAGCCTAAAGCTCTGAAATACATCAGACAATAAAAAAGTCCCATTATGTTAAAGTGGAGTTCCTCTTGGTTTGGCTTCCAGAAGAGAAATTATCCTGCTATCACACAATCAAAAGCAATGACATTAAGAATCATCTGTGAGCTTAGAAAAGGTAAGAAATCTCCCTTCTAAGGCAGACTAAAACTCCCCCACTGGGCTCCACTTAAAGGCTGCATTGTCCTAAAAACCTAAAACACCAACAGCATGGTTTGGTTCAGCGTAGGTATGTTCATGAGGAACAGATAATACAAAGATACAACTGACCACAGGCAACCCCTTGTTCCCAGCTTGAATGAAGAATGCACACAGGCTGGAGGGCGTCATTCCCAATCTCCCTCTGGGAACAAGGGAGGGAGGGAAGGAGGGAGCTACCTCCAGGGAGGTGGTTTCCCTGGCAGAGGCCAATACTGCCTGTGCTGTACATACAAGGCTGTTTGTGACCCAGGCTTGCTCACTTCAGATCGACCACTCCAGGAAATCTGCAACTAAGTCAAATCCCTTCCAAGAGCCCTGAAAAGAGACTCTGCTAAGCTGGTCTCACACCCCAATTCCTGGCACAAAACCAGAAAGCAATGGATGACCTCAGTAATGACTACTGGTGATGGGGAACTGATTTCCATTTCTTCAGACTTCAGACCGGAGAAATGAAACCAGTACTCACCTCCCCCCTGCCACAGAGCCTACAGAGCAGCTGCTACAGACATGGGCAACCTACAGCACACGGCTCTGCTGCTGGCTCTTCTCCATTTCCATTGCTTGGCTTTAGCAAAAACATTTCACTAAATTTCCCTGGTGTTATTTTTCCAGGTCAGCAACTGGTATAGTTGCCACAGGACACTGCCTGATCTTGAATGAGGGAGGTGCCATCCTGCCAATTATACGAAACTCTGAATTAGAGAGAGTTGGAAAACAAAGTAGATGATGAGACATCATCTACTGAAGGCAGTTTTGAGCCATGGAACATCAGGAAGAAGGAAGGAATGAGTCAAACAGACCTTCAAATTAACATGTAACTCCTTTCCCAAGATCTCCTTTAATTTTGAGAGATATTCAGTGAATATCAGGGAGAATTTACGCTAGTACAGCAGTCTGGGTCTCTCCTCAAGAAAAGTTGCCAAGTTAAAATTCAGTTCAATCTTCAAACATCCACACTGAGATGTGACTGCCCAGGCTATATCTGGGGTTTACAGCTGGGGTGCTCCAACAGCTAAACTCCCAGCAAGAACCATCCTGGTTTGGAAAAGCTTTTTTAGAATACTTTTTCCATGTTACTATGTTCCTTTTAATTTTCACAGTAGGTCTGCCTTCAAACTCTATTCACCATTTCCTTGCAAATGACTACAGTCAAACCCAGGGCTCATAACCCTTGAACATGGTCCTGCTTGACAGAGCAGCTGTTGGGTAAATGAAAGCCAGGATGGGCCAGTGGGACACAGCGCTCCCTGAGGCCCTTGTTTTCTAAGCCCTACCTATGCCAAGTACAGCAAAATTCCTGTCGTAGGAATGCCAGCTTCTGCATGGCCCTGGAGTGTATTAATTGTCAGAGGTTTCAGATATGTGAGGGAAGCAGAGAGTCACTCCAGGTAGCCAAATCTGCAATGCTTTAACAGTACAGTTATTATTTTTGTTCAGTGCTTACCATTCTCATACATTGCCAAACATGGTCACTAGCAACTCTCAGGATGCAAGTGGTGGCAATCATTAATCAAAGAACATGGAAACCAAGCTTCTGTTCTGAGGAGCAATGACTGAGCTGATTTCCAGAAGCATGGGCTTAAATTGGGTTACCCAGATGTTGAAAGGAAGGCACAAGGCTTACATAGAACAGTGAAGATATGAGGGGTGCATGGGTGTGAGGAGGCACATGCTTGGTCCTCTTACCATTTTAAATCCTCTCCCTCATCCACCTGCACTTTCACAAATACATAGGTGTGTCTTGACCATACTGTCTACAGCTTCTGGAAAGAATTGGCACCTGTGGACAAATCTGACTAGAACTGAAGTGGAGATACACTACCCTAGTGCTGGGGATCCTCATCTGCAAGCAGAGTAAATCAGAGGACTCTATGCAGACAAGCGCAGTGGGGCTGGCTTCAGCCCTAGTTGTTTTGACTGGTCAAAACATGGTTCAGGCCAACACAGCTGACTCTCTGCACTCTCTCATCTGCCCCACATCAGTTCTCTTTGCAGCAGTCAGAGGGTGCAAACCTCTTTTTCAAAATCTTCTCTTGCTCCTCCCTGGGCTAAGCTGAGATGACTTTGCAGGAGGAGACTAAAGATAAAACACCAGAGGGTTTACAAAATAGAAACCAAACAAACAAAAAAACCTGAGAAACTCAGCAAGTCCTGATGCTTCACCATTAATCCAGAAAAGTATGTTTACACCACCAGTGAGCCTATGGTGCTTGAACACTTGGAGTGCATGGGCACCATAAACCAGATACTCCATGTTCCCCAGTCCCAGGGAAGTGAATACAGATGATGCCTAGAACTGAGACTCCTATCCACCCTGGGTCTGTTCTCAGAAACTCTGGGCAAATATTGTTACAAGAGTAAAACCAAGATCATGCTTTCAAATTCCACCCAAAATAGAAATAGGCAAACAGACTAGAACAGACTCAGTTCTACTAATGGTATAGGCATCCATATAGAGGCATGCACTCCTCCTAGCAGGCATCACACTTCTGTGACAACAACAGACACAAAAGGAATGCTATCAATTAAAAAATTAGTCTTTAAAAGGTCTCCTAGGCAAAAAACACCCAGACTCTGTTCCTTACCTTACAAAATACTCCAAATCTGAGAGAAGTCCATTAAGTTTATTTATCCTCAAAGCCACTATGAGAACAAGAATCTCTCTGATTAAGCATAGCTGCAGTCATATTTGGAGCCATGGTTCCCATGTTATAAATTTCACTTGTTAAAAATACAGATAAAGTCACTACAGCCCTCACCCAGCAGGTGGATGGAGTCTGGTAACAAAGGTGTTACCACGGAAATAGAGTCTTTAATCCTTCCATTTCCTTCTTGACTTCCCAGACCGCTGTGTTCCAAAGTAAAACCGCTTCTGCAGCATGGGAGCCAGGGGAATGGTGTAGCTCCATGCTGTGATATGTATCACTCTTTCTGGTTGCAAGAATTTTCCAAAATACTCAAATTATCCTTTAGGTTCTTAGCTTAAGGTGCTAATTAAGGTTTATAACTCTTACATAAGTGACAGAAACCATACACTCCTCCAATTCCACTTCTACCTGCACATAAAGCTCACAGGTGTGCCACTTCCCAGTAAGTGTCCCACCAATCTCCTACACTCCTCCCACACTCAGCTTCTGCTCTATACAGATACCCAGCACAGCCTGGCCTCAGGTGGCAGTCACCTGCATGTGACAGAACCACACTATGAGTTTTTCAACAGCTCTGTTACTCCACTCATAGCTTTGCTGCTGCAATAAAGAGAGCTATGGCTAATTCCTATACAAATTTCAAGGATTCTCATGAGGCTGGCATTCACCTGTTAGCTTTCTCATCCTATGATGGGGGGACAACATAGCTCAGAGGAGAGCTAACAAAGAAAAAGGTGGCTAAGCGTTGGAAAGCACGTATCAGAAAGAAGCAGCAACACAGTTGTGATGGAAAGAGATTCCTTTGCAAAGGAGGTCAACTCCCCTGAGAGCTCTCAGCCTAGAGCCCTGGCAATCGCCTGGCTCACACCTGGCAGGAGCGGCGTTATTCAGCAGTGTTGACACCACAAAGCACAGCAATCCAGGAAGACAAAAAGGACTCCGAAGGATTAAAGACCTTCTTTACAGGGCCTCATCCACGCTGCACTAAGATACAGTGACTTAGCTCCGTCTGTAATTTACAGCCCATTTGCTGCTAAACCTCAGCTCCAAATAGTCAGATTAAAAGGAACACTATTTATCAGAGGCTAAAACCCTCTCAGACATAAGAGGAAGACAGTACAAGCGATACCTAGAACTGGAAAGGCACCTCTAATAGCTGATCTTATCTGTAATGCATTTACTCAGGGAGGGAGGATGGGAGCTGGCTGGTCACACCAGTGCCAGCCATTCCTGCCTTGGCCACGGGGATTTAAATACACCCCTCCCGACTCATACCCCACCCCACCGGCCTAGCTCAGTTACTATTGCTGTGATGGGAAAAGGTTTCTTTGCACAGGCCAGCTTCTCAGGCAGTTTACAGCAGCTCCTCAGCATTCCATGAGTCCCCTCAACCAGGGAAGCACGGCTGACAGCAGCCGGCATAAACAACACATCTGGTAACAGTTTTTCCATTCCCTACTCAAAAGACTCAGAGGGCAACTGCCTTTGCCCTGAGATACTTCCTTAGCTGAGGAGAAGCTGCTTGTGTTGGAAGACCTCACTCGACACTCACCTCTGCTCAGCCATAAAGAACTACATTAGCCACATTTGCAAACATAAGGAACAATGCCTTACAGTCAGGCTGGAAAATACATTTGGGGCACATGAGACACTTCACGCTTCTCCTCCCCTCAAAATCTCACATTAACCTCTCTGAGTGCAAGCAGATGAGAGCTGTTTCATCTCTGTGGATTTACACCAAACTTCTTATGTTTTATCAGAGAGCAAACCAGTAGGTTAATCCTTTCAGACCAGGTCTTTGATCCGTCTGGTCAGGCACCTTCAAAGTAAGAGTTAGGAACATGTCATAACTTGCAATGTCTCTCACTGCACCAGATCCTTTCCTGGTAAATATTTTGTGATTCCAAGTGGTTCCTAGTTGGGAAAATCTGACAAATGGGTTGTCAGATCATCCCACACATGGAGGGATGACCTAGAAAAGAAGACAGAATTTGAATATTCACAAAGACAGAACTTGAATATTCACTCTCTTCTCCAATATAGGGCACAGAAGGCACAAAATTAAATTAGTATGAGGTAGGTCCTAAACAAATAACAGGTGATCATTTAGCAGTGTGTAGTTAAGGTGTGAAATACTTTGCCATAGAATGTTCTGGATGTAAATACCCTGCACAGATTTGGTGGCGTAAAATGAACAGGTTTAGGCAGAAGAAACTTACTGGGTTACTAATGCAGGAGGATAGGCTGCTGGGGGAAACTGTAGGTCTAACATGGGATGGATGCTCCTAAATCCCATTCATGGAAGCAGGACACAAAGCACCATGCAATTATTTGCAATGTCACAAGGTAAGGGGGATGCACAGAGCAAAGTGTGACAGCATTCTTTCAGGTCCAACTCACCCCACCACAGAGTGCTACTGAGACAGTATCCAAGCACCAAATACTAAATTAGCATCCCCACATATCAGTTCAGGGGCAGGATGGGAAAAGCTGCATTGCACTGCAGCCCTCTACAAAATACCATTGAGGGGTTTTCCAAAAGTGATTGGCTCTGTCCAAGCCAGAACAAAAAGGGTTCTCTAAGAACAAAAAAATCTATACATGGAAGCTGCTGATTTTTCAGGCCTCTAAATTATTTCAGTTTATATGCTTCACACCAAATACCTCTGTTCTTTCCTCTTAATTAGCCTTTGGCCACAGAACTTTATTCCCTTGGAATAATCAACTCATAGGACTAAAAAAAAAATTATATTTAAAAAAAAAGAAAGACATAAGAATAGTCTGGCTGCAGACAACTGTCTGGAATAACCACTTGGCTTTGTGTGTAATAACTGGGTGACAGGATATGGAAGGATTATTTTATATTTTTCCAGCTTACATCCAGACACACTCTCAGCAAACTGGAGAACTTAGCTGCCTGTCTGGCACCTTTCCTTAAGATGGGAAATTCCCCATTCAACCAAAGGAAATTTTATTCTCATCTTATGTCCATATAGAGCTTGGCAGATTGTGTCATGCCAAGAAGTAAGGACATCAGTTAAATAAAAACCAGCATGCATCATGGAAACAATGTGACCCCGTTAGGAAGGAGTAAGATGAGATAGATTGCTGAACAAAATAGGTGTGAAGGGATAGGATCTTTGTGCTATCAGCAACTCAAATTGTGTGATCTCCTTGAAATCCTGGCTCAAAACCAGGTTTGTAGCCCAGACAAATCAATTAATCAGCTACCAAGCAATAGTTTGGTCCCTAGGTATATCAGAAACCAAGGCCCGCCTACTCTCACTGCGGACATTTATGAATATTGAGGTATTTGGACATCTCACAAATACCAGGCATCTCCCATCCTTTCATAAATCTAAATTTACATAAGGACCATCTACCTTGAAGTCAGGCAACAAACCTCAGGTGAACTTATCCATGAAATGGGAGACATGGCTAACAAAAACCTCCTCTGGAGACCTAAACTCAGGCATTGGTTTCCTTTTCCTCCTCAGAAAGTGTTTCAAGCCCTGAACTCATAGTTCTTCTCATATGGCCTGATGCTGCAACTAGGATGGGGAGGTGAATCCAGGCAAAGCTGTAGAGGCCTTTTCTCAGGTGTGTTTGCTGGGAACAAGGACCAACCAACCCAGTCATGCTGTTTGAGGAAGGCAACCCACAGCCTACCAGTCTACCATGCCTTAGGGATACCTCCCCGGGTTTCACCGCATCTCCGCGCTCACAACACTCATCCAAAGGGTGCATGCCAGTGGAGCACAGACATCGATCTGCTCCCAGCACCACAGCTCAGGCCTCGGCAAGCTGGAGTTCTCTGCAGCAGCCTGGATGATGAGCTGTCTGGAGAAGAGTGCTGGGGGGAGGAGAGGGCTGGAAACAAAGAAACAAGGGGCTGGTCCCCACCAGCTGCTCTGTAAAGCACTCCCAGAATCTTCTTTGGGCTTTCAGCCCCTGCCACCCTTAGATGACATTCTGCTGCACTATCACAGAATAACTAGAAAGAACCAGGATTTGGATTACTGCACATGCAGCCATTTGGCAGCTTCAGTGCAAATCTATCAAAGATACTTTCTTACTTAAAAGTCCAACAGGAAGTTTCCATAAGCATCCACAGTATTTCACCCTCCATGAAGCCATCAAGGATGGTCCAGAGAACTAATCATATGAGTTCTTCACAAGGGTACTCTTGTTGTGCCATTCCCAGTCTGCTAAAGCTGCTCAACAGGATAACAGCAAAAGTTCACCTGGCTGAGCACTTGGTGTGCTGCAGTGATTACAAAGGAGATTAAAACAAAACAAAAAAAACAACAACAACAACAACAACAACAAAAAAAAAAAAAAAAAAAAAAAAAAAAAAAAAAAANAAAAAAAAAAAACCACCAAAAAAACCAACCTACTAATCATGTAAGATCTGCTCCCTCTCCTCAGCTGGCTCCTGAGATGCCCCAGCCTAAAAATGCCTGTCCTACAGGAACTGAACAATTCAGTGTGACATACAGACTGAGGTTACATGTGGACACCAGGTCTGTGTCCAAACAGACCAGCCCATGGCAGACAGGAGGTTACAATGGGCACAAAAAGCAAGAACATAGCAAGAGAGGGAAGAAATGCCTAGAGACACCCTGAGCTGTCCATCCCCAAGGAGTGACCATGTCAATCCAGAAGAAACCTTATTTGAGTTGTGCTTCACCTGCTTGCTGCATCCCCACAGCCTGGGCAGCCCTGTGCCCAGACTGGCATTTTTTTTTTTCTGCATAGGTCACTCTGGGCCATGTGTCCTTTACATCGACTTTCAGGCCTGGGTCACAGCAGAGTTCACTGCACAGCAAATGCTTTCAGTGCAGATAAAGGTCACAACTAATTGGCTTTTCTCTAAATCCTTGCCTGGGTGTTCCCGCTGAGTACTTGTGGGTGGTGCTGGTGCCTATTCACAAACAGCTCAGCTGGCTGACTGCTGGTCACCGGTGGCAGGAGGACAAACAGGCGCTGCCCACGGCCACGTACAGCAGCTCCTGCGGCAGAACACAGCCCAGCACACACATACCTGTGATGCCTGTTGCTAGGAAGAGCTGGATCACCCGGCAACCTGAATCCCACTCAACAGGAGAACAGGGGCTACAGATAAAGGCACGGGGGTGGGAGGGGTTGGCGCTGCCTACAGTGTATGTGGGAGTGTTATTTCCCACTGAAAAGGGAATACAGCCCTTGGTTCCCATTCTGAGGAATCCCAACAACATTGCTGTGACCCCAGGCATGTTGCAGGAACAGCCAGCGAAGCTGGCCAGGCTGACACATTACAGCAGAGTGGTACCCTGCCCACCCACCACTCCACAGAACTCTCCTAAGCAAATGCAAGCCTTGCTTTTTACTACAAAAAAAAANNNNACTACAAAAAAAAAAAAAAAGGTGAACCCACTTTTTTGTGAAAGCATATAATTAAAATAAATAATGACCTGGTTTTGCTTTCTATTTCACCCCAAATATGTGCTCTTTTCGTGCTCAAGAAGACATTTAGCATCCCAAACAGTGCAACAAATTTGGAACTTGTAGGACAATGCATGACAGCAGGAAATGAAGAACTGCACTATCCAGCAAAGAAAAATAATCAGTTTTCACTGAAACCCCCAAGCTAAATACATAGCACTGACTTTTCAGAATTTAGTTTTTCATTCAAATAAAAACCAAGAATTGGGAAATACAAGGAAAAGTAATGAGATTTCTTTGTGCCTTTGGGAGGTGGACTTTTTTTAAGCCAGTCCATAGTTTCCTATCAGTCATAAAGGCCAGCTGAGAGACTATCTCAACAAACTACCCTAATGTCAATGAATGCCCCATCATGCTGTATATGCAGTATCTGCAATTTGTCTGAAGTATCACTCTTTGGAATTAAGTCATTACAGGAGATTATCAGTGCTGAATGTCTGCACAGAAAAGATGACAATCCTTAAAGATTCAGATCTTCAAAGCAGAGTAGAAAGAATCGCAAACCTATTATTTTACAATGCCTCAGGCAGAAGTCTCAAAAACCTAAGGCTTAAAGTGGCTGGGATTGCCTGTTCTACTCTTTGCCATAGTTAAGTATCACAGCCTTTCTAACCCACTAAACATACATATTTTCAGTCCAAATTATCACAAGCCTAACTTCAGGCATATTCATAGGTACTCCAAAAGTCAAAATTGTACTTACACATATAGACTCACGTGTTTGTGTCTTTCCTGCGATTACAACAAACCAGAAGCATCTAACGTAGCCAGCTGGTGTAACAGGAAGAAAAGCAAAGTTTCAATGTAAAACAGAGTCCTCCAGCTCCAGAGGAATGAACCTGTTTGGTGGCATCTGCTGAAAAATCCACAAAGGAGACAAAACCTGCATACACCACAGCAGACAAAGCTAAATTTTCCATGTGCCAAGCTGAAGACCTGTGACACACGACAAGCAATCGGCCCAAAGGAAGGCAGAAATCAGTCTGCCCTCATTCATAGTAAGCCTGAGCACTTATGCAGATCTTTGAAAGCATACCCACTGTGCATCAATAATAATGCTATTCCACTTTTTTTTTTTTTTTTTTTTTTTTTTTGTCTAAGGAGAAAAAAAATAATCCTCCCAGCTCCACAGGGTAACAAGCTACTACAGGGACACTGACTGCAGGAGTCACTGCCTGCAAGCCTGAGGTTCACTTTGCACAGCCAGCTGAATCCCCTTCATACAGGGAGGATGAAGATGATTCCCAGTTGCCTGTCAGGGCTGGCCAGCCAGACCAGAGTCTTATAGCTGATTCCAGATACAGATGCCAGTAGAAAATAACTGAGATGACTTTCTGGTCCCCAGTGCTGTGTATGCACACATATAAGCTGCAAGAGTACATGAAGAGAACTGACACAGTGGCTTTGTTAGCACCTAGCACACAATTCCCTTTAAGCAAGTATAAGGATATGTAGAAGAGAAATGCAGTTCTCTGTCACCAGAACACTCACATTTGACTTTGTATCACTGATTAACATTAAGGAAGTGACAAACACGTCTGTAATATCTCTGCCCAAGACCAAAGTGAATATGCCAAGTACATAAGTAATTTAACAGCTTTTGTGGATTAGAACATCAGTTGTATCACCTCCAAAGTTGTTTGTGTCAACAGCAAGTTGGAATGAAATTGCCACCTTTAAAGTGCTCAGTCTTCTTTAATGGCATGTTCCAGCCAGTTAATTTTTTAACACACCACAATCCAACTGTTTCATTCTGATAACACCTAGGGCCACTAATTAAGAGCTTAGTTTGACTGGCAATGCACAGACTTGTTCCAGCCAGATGCTCCCTGCACGAAGGAGCTTGCTTGCAAGCAAAGCTCAGAAAACAGACACCCACACTTGAGCCACTACATAAATAACAAGGCCCCAAGAGTTAAAGAGAAACTTGGAAGAAACATATTTGTGTGAGAAACCCCAACCCCAAATTGTGAGGATGAATAAGACATTTGATTTGCAGAAAGCTCACAGAGTTGGTTAGAGAACACTTCTAATGGCTCAATATCAGTACTCCATCACAAACCCACATGCAAGCCCAAGATATGCATTTTAAAAGTTCCTTGATCAGCCTGACTTATTAGTTCAGGAAGTGCTTCTCAGGGCTACAAGTCTAAAACTAGGAAAGAAAATAATAAACTGTAACAGATTGGAATACTGGACAACTAACACAAAAAAGAAAATAAATCAAGCCTTGAGTTACAGGCCCCTCTCACTTTCCTGGTTTTGAAGCATTTCACTACCATATGGGACACTCCCCTGATCTCACTTTTTTTCTCCTGTCTCAACTGCTCTGGAACAGACCAGTTGCCAGCCATTATCAAAGATGATCCCGAACCTGTAAAGTCAGATCCACTTTTGGCTCAAAAGCACCCAAAAAGGTTCCGGAATCTGGCCTAATCTCCAGCCAATAACACCAGACCATTGAAGCAAAAGGTAGACCAAAGACTGAGGCATCAGGCAATGCCCTCTCCTCTCCTGGATTTAGCCACAGAAGCTGAAGGTTGAAGAGCTAAAGCTCTTAAGCTAACAGGATGTGCTATGAGCTCAGGAGTGGACATGCTGCCCCTGCTACAGGGGCACAAGTATCCAAGAAAACTTGACATCCACAAGTCCATAGGCTCTGATAAGATGCTTCCACAAATGTTGAGAAAGCTGGCAAATACCATGGCTATGCCGTTCACCATCATCTTTGGAAGGTCGTGGCAATCAGGAGAGGTGCCTAAGAAGTGGAAAAAAGCAAATGTTATCCCGGTCTTCAAAAACAGCAAGAATTAGGAGTCAGGGAACTACCAGCCAGTCTGCCACACCTCAATCTCTAGAAATGTGATGGAATGCCTCATTCTGGAGGCCATGTCTATCCACATGGATGACAAGTAGTCAGCATGAATTTACCAATGTCGTGCCTGACACACTCAGTTGCCTTCTAAAATGAAACAACTACCTGGCTGGATAAAGGGAGAGCAGTGGATATTGTCTACATTGACTTCAGCAAGACTTTCAACACTGCCTCTCAGAACATCCTCATAGGCAAACTCGGAAAGTGTGGACTAGATGAGTGGACAGTGAGGTGGATTGAGAACTGGCTGATGGTCATAATCAGTGGCAGACAGTCTGGCTGAAGGCCTGTCATTAGTGGTATCCCCCAAGGTTCGATAATGGGCCCAATATTGTTTAACTCATTCATCAATGACTTGGATGAAGGGGCAGATGCCTCCTCATCAAGTTCACTGATGTCACAAATTTGGGAGGAGTGGCTGATACCCCAGAGGGCTGTGCAGCCCTTCAGAAGGACAGGTTGGAGAGATGGACACAGAAGAACTTTCTGAAATTCAACAAAGAGAAGTGCAGGGTCCTGTACCTGGGGAAGAATAACCCCATAGACCAGCACAGGCTCAAGAGCTGGAAAGCAGCTCTGTGGAGAAAGACCAGGGGATCCTGGTGAACAACAAGCTGTCCATGAACCAACACTGTGTTTTGTGGCCAAGGAGGCCAATGGTATCCTGGGGTGCATTAGGAGGAGCATTGCCAGCAGGTCGAGGGAGGTGATCCTGCCCCTCTGCTCAGCCCTGGTGAGGCCACATCTGGAGTGCTGTGTCCAGTTCTGGGCTCCTCAGTACAAGGAGCTCCTGAGTGGGTCCAGTGGAAGGTAGCAAAGATTCAGGGACTGGAACATCTCTCTTGCCAGGAAAAGCTGAGGAAGCTGGTCAGTTTCAAACAGAGACAACAGAGACAATCTCATTAATGTATATAAATACCTAAAGAGGGGGTGTCAAGAAGATGGAACCAGGCTCTTCTTAGTGGTGCTGAGCAATAGGACAAGGGGCAACAGGCAGGAACAGAGAGATGCACAGGAAGTTCTACCTGAACACGAGGAAGAACTTCTTTACTGTGTAGGTGACCAAGCCCAGAGAGGTTGTGAAGTCTCCCTCACTGGAGATATTCAAAAACTGTCTGGACACAATCCTGTGCCATGTGCTCTACCATGACCCTGCTTGAGCAGGGAACCTGGAACAGATGATCCACTGTGACCCCTTCCAACCTTACCCATTCTGGGATTCGGTGAAGCAAGGTCAGCTGTCTTCCAAGGCAAGGCACTCAAATTTAAACCCTAACTATCACACTTGACAGCCCAGCCACCCTCATCAGAAACTGCTGGCTGAGCAGGCTAACCCAACATCAGGTGAAGTGTCAGTCAGCCCCTCCCTTCCCACCATGGTGACTTTTGGTGAAAGGGAAATGGAGGGACACTTTCTGAGAGACACCAGCACATCTCTTGAGTCAAAGTCCTCTGAGCAGCCCTAGTTGCCAACTGCCT
Source organism: Ploceus nigricollis (assembly GCA_013399945.1). Classification (NCBI taxonomy): domain Eukaryota; kingdom Metazoa; phylum Chordata; class Aves; order Passeriformes; family Ploceidae; genus Ploceus; species Ploceus nigricollis. Next base: position 1,037,772 of record VXBC01012128.1, read on the forward strand.
AAAGGCCAGCTTTAGAATGGAAAAAGAGAAGTTCATTACATCAACACCCAAGGATTGCATATTTTGTGGTTTCACTTACAGAAGGCCATGGCATCCTCTCAGCTTCTCCAAGCAGGGAAAAACTAGGAGGACATATCACAGCCACACTAAACCAATTCGGGACACATCATACAAAAATAAAACCTTTACAGTGGGAAGAAATTTCATCCTGAAAATATTCCCAAAGCTTGGATGCCAATCCAAGATTGGTCAAATCTTCTACACTTGTAAAAATGAGTTGACAATTTACCCAAGGACAGTCTCCTGGGACTTTGGCTAATTTCAGTACAGTTGTAATCTAGAAGCACAACAGCAGCTTGCTTTTCCTTCAATTTGGGAACTTCCCAAAAAAAGTCATAAAGTGCTAAAGCAAGCAGGCAATGAAGGAGATGAGCAGCTAAGCACACTGTTATTAAAGCTCAGAAAGCACTTGGTTTGGGTGATGAATGTAGATCAGTTCTTACTCTATTCAAAATTGATGCTCATTCTCCACTTACAGGGCTACAGACCTCTACAGACCTGATTCTGTTGTCTCACCTAAAATTTCACTAAGTTTCAATGCCAGCACACTGGACCTTTTAAATAATGCATTTACCATACAAGCCAGAATACGTACAGACCTGCACAGACACAGACCAAGGCCAAGAAGGCTGAAGTCTGGTCAGTGCCTGGCAGCCCCACATCATGAGAGCAGTAGAGCAAAATGGTAGAGGACACTTGGCCTTGACCCAGGGTCCAGGCACAGCACAGCCACCAGAAGCTTCCACACTGCTCACCTGCTGTGACACCTACCCAGGGTCCATACCTGCAAGGAGCTCTGGTCCAACACCTAAGACAGAACACTGAACACTCCATTAAGCAATTAGTATGCTGCTGCAAGGCTCAACCAAGACCAGGCAGCTGCACATGGTCCCCAAAGGCCTACAAAACAGATTTAAACCCAGAGTTTGCAAGTCTGGCTTTCTGCCCATACACATGTGTACCAGTCATTGTAGCACTCCCCACTGCAGGCTGCAAAGACAGCTCTGATGGGCTATGCAATAGCCTGGCAAGCAAGGCACAGTGCAAGCTTAACTGTCTTCTCTGAGCCTGCAAAAATGCAGACCACCTGTCTGCAGCACAAAACCTTGGCACTAACATGAACAAAATGGCTGCAGATGCCCACTCATGCACATTTTCCTGCATGCCTCCAAGCATCCTGAAGGCTGTATCTACCTCTGAGAGCTCCTTTCAAAGACTCTCACAGTTTCACAGCCTGAGGCTCCAAGAGACAAACAATAAAGCTAAAGGAGGAGATTGCAGCCGTAAGGCCCAGAAACACAGTGTTAAAAAAACCCTCACTGCCTCTGCAGATACTCTGCACCGAATCAATCCACTACAATCTAAAGCATTGCCCTTATTTTACTTCCAAAAATAAAATCTAACCCTGCCTCCCCTTAGAGCCACAGAATGTGCAATCTCCGGAGGGAGAAGTACGGCAAACTTTGTTAGAAACAGTGCTGATGTTTCATCGAAGTTGCCATCAGCCTGTCCAGAGTGACTGCGCAGAAGTGCAGCCACACGGCAATGAGCCTCTGTGTAACCCATACAAAAGACTCCACTAGAGTCTGGTATACGGATCCCCAGCCCCCAACTCAGGCAATGAGGGCTGCTACTTTTCCCAGATCCCTTCTTTTATTTGGGGCCAGGTGCTACACTTCCCACAGTACTGCTGCCAATCCAGAGTAACTCTGCTGATTTCAGGGGATATCCCTTGGTTCACAACAATTTTGCCAAATCAGGATCCGGTATTTTTTTCTCATTCGTCATAGCTCCATTTTTATCCCACAGTATATGGCTCAAAAATTCCTCTTTATATTTGGCAGGAAGGGCTTAGGCAGTTCTTACCCTGAATCTGTGGTCCTCAGTTTTATTTTAAACATTAAAAACTGATGTATGAAGAATCTGGAAAGCTATGGGTCAATGCAATAATCCAGCCTGCAAACTTCAGCTCCGATTCTGGCCTTCAGGACCAGAAGAGAGAGAAATGCAAATAACAAGCTGAAAGGCATTTTAGGTAAATCATGTTTGTACAGTACTTAGCACAGAGGGGTTCTAGCCTGGAAAGGGCTGAGAAGCTACGGATTGCCCACGTACAAAGGTAGCTAGGCAAATGCCTACACAGCTAAATGTGAATCCCATCAAAAGGAAAACATTCTAAAGAACAGACAGATACATCTGTCTTCATACACCTTTCAGTATTACCTGAATTGTGCAGGGTAATTCTGAGTGCAAAGGAACGGGACTTTAAGTAACAGGAATACAGCCTAGGCCGGTTCCTCTTGAGCACGCTGGCTGAGAGGAAACTGACCCAGCATAATAAAACTGCAAGTTTCCAGCTTCTCAAGGCCCTCTTAAGTAGTTACCTGAAGGGGACAAAAAACAACGGAGACAAAACCGGCTTTTCTTACCTTTAGCTGGAAAGGTTGAATTTCGTTCAAACTCTGGTTCCTGAGCTTTTTGGTGAGGATCTTCAGCATGGTACAAATCCGAGGAGCCAAGAAAGGGTTAAGCATACACACACGCACGCATCTGCATCTGCCGCGCCGCTGCCGCTACGCTCGGCGGAGCTGCGCGGAGCTCGCATGCAGCACCCCAGGTACACGGCGGCGGGGCACGGCTCCGCACAGCCGCTCCCGGCTGTGCCCCTTTCCCCTCCGCCACCGCACCCTGTTCTACAGCCCTCCACGCTGGGACGCAAAGGGAATCCCTCTCCAAAGCCTACAGGAAAAAACTGAACACCAAACTTCCTCTGCCTTCCACCCCCTCCTCAGTTACGCTTCAGAAAGGAGGGAGGTACCAGCTGGCAGCGTGCTGCAGGGGACAAGAGACACTCGGCGCAGAGTGCTCACTGCCGGACGGCAGAGCTCCCTGGGCGAGGCGCCGGGCTCCGCTCATGGTAGCGCTCCCGCCCGGTCAGACCCGGGCGGGCATCGGGCATCGCGCCCCGCTGCTGCCGCGGGCCGCCGCCGCCGCCGCCACCCGGGGTCCCTCCGGCCCCGCCGCTACGGGAAACTTGTACAAGCGGCGCGGCAGCCGCGGCGCACATTGGCCCGAGGGGGCGGGACGGGGCGGGACGGGGCGGGGACTCGGCTTAAAGGGTCACCGGCCCTTCCCGACCGCCGGCGTTCCTTGAGTCCCCGACCTGGGCGGGCTCTGCTCGGGATATGGGGGACTGGTAGCTGCCTCTGCGCTACCGCATCCTGGCTCGCAGCCCGCTCAGTCCAGGGATCCCAAAACGGGATGCCGTGACCTCTCTGTCCTGTCCTCCGATTCAGAGCACAGATCTATAGGGAGGGCTCATGGGTCCTGTCTCGAGTCCCTTGAGCCACCCCGGGAACTTGTACGGGGACTGCAGCAGCGGGGAAGCTCGCCACAGCCTTTCCCCACAGAAACGCAAGCGCAGGGCCAGGCCAGCACCGGCTCCTGCTGCACCAGCTATCCTCGGGCACAAGCAAGGTGCCCCATTTCCATGGCCAGTCCCCCAGCACCTCCCTGGCAAAACAGTCAGGAAAGTTATCAGGGACTGACTGATAGGCTCCCAGCCACTTTGAACCCACAGGAAGCCGCCGACATGTTTGCCAGTAGTAAAAACAAAGGGCTTTCACCCACTGCCAACTCCGTGCCAGCGATGAATTCCCTGTGTCTAGGTGAAAGGTCCCTTTTGCCCATTACGAGTCCCTGGGGGCCAGCAGAGCCTTTTGTCCCAACCTTCCTCCTGGGACATGCTAGGAAGCATTGCAGAGGTCTCTGCTTGTGTACAAATTCCAGAGGAGCACAGGCTGGTTAACTACGGGTTCCCACTTCTCAGCCAGCAGGCCTCTAACAAGATAAGAGCACTCCTAAAGTGCTGACTGTGGAAAAGAGACAGCACATCTTTGCTGCAGGGGAAAGGGCCTTGGTTCAGCTCCACTTAGCAAAGTATTTTTTCTTGAAGGAGTACAACAAGCACAGAGTCTGAGCCAGAAAGCAAAATTTTTGCTTTTCAGATAGCGCTTTCTTAGGAAGATGTCTGCAGTATGAAACTGTCTCAGCTGTTAAACCATACTTGCTCTCTGCATTCTGCATTCACACAATGGACTTGTTGTCACCTATTTTTCCCTGAGTTCACACCGAATTGAAATCACAATCCAACCTTATGACTCTAAGCCACCACATATTGCTATAGGTACTTCTGCTTTTCTTATTGCATGGATTAAAAAAAACAGGGAATAGTGCACACGAGCAGATTGCTAGTCTGGCATCCTACATCCAACAGGAGGGAGTAAAATGCCAACTGAAACCAGAAATCTTCCATAGAGATATGCAATATTATATTTAATGCTAGGTAAGAATTATTCCTGGGACCTAACCAATAACCAGTGTATATCCCAAAGTCCAACAACTAAAAGTCTCTTAAATTTTTTTCCTTTTTTTTTTTTCCCCATATAAAGGGAAATTTTCCAAGCCTTTATTCATTCCTTATTTCAGCTCTGGAGACACTGGCTGTCCTTGCAATGGTCTGTAAGATATAACCCATAAACCACAGTCAGCTTAAACTACTGTGTATGATTGCTTTCCCATTCAGAGATCAAGCAGTGGGGCAGGCACATGCCAGGGCCTAGTTGTTTGTTTCAGATGAAGCTGAAAAAGCTCCCTGAAACCGAGAAGAGCAGAACCTGCCATCCCAACTGTAACACATCACAGGCTCTACCGGAGCTCACCCCACCCCACTACACCGCAGGACAGCAGTGGGGACCCCAGCCTGGTGAAGGGTTTGTGCGAGGCCTCCTAACCTGCTGCAGGGCCAGGCCTTCTCAGGGCAAGCAGCAAAAACAAGTGCTGATGAAGATTTTTTGGGGCACTTGCAATTTGTGAGAAACTAATTCTACAAATCCTGCTTCTGCAACCTTTACCTACACGTGTTTCAGCAAATACCTGCAGAGCGGCTGTTCCTTCCTTGCTTTGTATTTCATATGACCAGAATCATCAATCCACGGCATCCAGCATCTCCTCTGAATGAGGCACAGTGACACACTGCTGCAACCAGCAACAAGCAATTCAGCAGACCCCCAGAGGAAAAGAAACCCTCACAGAAGGCAGAGCTACAACCCACTGCTGCAACCCTTGTCTTAGGTGATCTGTGCCCTGAGGATGAGGCTCAACGTGCTGAATGGGTTCCCAGTAGATGGCAAGTCACACTGCTGCATCACATAGTGGAAAGAAAGCTTCCTAAGAGGGCTGGAGACATTGCTCCTCCACATACAGGTTGCAGAACACTACCGAGTAACGTCTAACTGAGGATAGCAAAATATTTTCCAAGGGTAAGTCATAGTATTATTCCCAAAGGAAAACCCAAGTCAGAAAAGGTTACTTGACTTTCTGAAGGTCACTGAGAAAAGCTGTGGAAGATCCAACAATAGAAGTGGTACCTTCTGGCCCCTAGCCGTATGTGCCCAGACTGTAATCTAGCTTGTTACTAGATCACACTGCTGGATTTATGCAAAATTCAGTGGTTTCTGTTCCCGAGCATCTCATGTGATCACTCTGCTCTGTTTTTGGTTCCTGTGGGTTTCTCACCCCTGGAGATTTGATCTGCCTACTGGGTTCAAACCAAATCTCAAATCTCAAACCTAGTCCAAGTTTCCTCTGGTCACATGATAAAAGCATGAAAAATGCATCACACAACATTTAGGGTAAACCCACATGCCTGCTCCAGCATTTCTTGAAGAGCTCTTTAAGTTCCTCATGGCCAGACCAGGAGCAGAAAGGAGGCAAGTGGCAAGTTTTCCCTGCAAGAACACATGGCACTGAGGTGACAGGGAGAGGGCAGGGGACTGTGAGCTGAGGCAGGGTACTGGTTCACTTCCACATGTTCCTGCCCACTGCTGCCATGGGAAAGACGTCGCTGGATGTCTGCTGTGCCTCATCTTATTTCCCTTGGAGACATTGCTCTGTGGGAATCCTGACCAAACACTGCAATGGGGAGACAGGCAGTAGGGGTGAAGACAGTGCAGTGAGGATTAGTTTAATGCACAGATTCCCTCTGGGCTGTGTTTCCTATTGTGCTCAGAGGACAAGCTAATGCTTTCTGCAGTTTATCCTGCCCAAGGTGTACCACTGACACTGCCAGGTGCAAGAACAGGAATGTGTGTGGGTGCAGAAAGCCTCATTAGGCAGGCCTGGCCAAGCCTTCTCAAAAGGAAAGAGATGCTTTTTTCACCCTTTGAAGTTACCTGGGGATTTGCTCGCCCCTTGTTACACAGTGAACCGCTTTTTGGTCTCCTTTTTCCACACACCGTGCTGTAACAGGCTCCTGCTGCATCTGTGCGTACACTGGTCTGAACTTCGCGAGGTTGGAGCGAAAAAACAGCCAGGGAAGAGGTTCAAGTGCCATCTGTTGGGGATCTCCCCTCATTACACCGAGGGAGACAAGGCTGAGCTGGAAAAACCCCATCCATTCCTGCTTGCCTATGACCCTAACTGGGTGGTGTCCAAGACAGACACTGGAGGTACTGCCAGTGACAGGCAGAGAAGGAACATCTGCCAAGGAAAATGCTAAAAGAGAATAGGACGGCAGGAGCAGAATGAAAGCTGAGCCTGGAGCTTGCTTGGAGGAACATGTGGAGCCAAAGCCAGGCACACCTTGAGTGGTGCTTCAGAGCAGGGCCATCCACCAACAGATTCAAACACAGTCCAGTGGATGTAGATAAAAGCAGAAGAGAAGGACAATCTACAAAAAAAGAATGAGAATTGTTCCCAGAAAAGCATGACTGACAAAACAGACAAAGGGCACCAAGCTTTGTCCCTAAGCCAACCACCAATCACTTCTAGCAGGAACCACAGGGCATTCCTCCTCCCAGAGTGTGAACTGCTGAGCCTGTGGGCTCCTCCAGAAGGGATCGTCTCTGGCTCAGCCTCTGTGTGATATCTGTCCTAACACAGGCCAAACTAAGCTGAGTCCCCACCACACAAACCACAAACACCCCATGACCCAGCTGCAGGGGTGAAGCACACACAAGGGCTCTCCAAGCTCTGACTATGTGGTCTTTATACCAGGAGGATGGGACAGGCAGTTGGGAAACACATCCCACACATGAAGGAGCCCTTCACTAAAGCTATAAGCAACCAAAGGTGAGAACTGCCCACCATTATCCTGAAGGCTACAAACCCTCCCAGAACTGAGCCAGCTGCTGTCATGCAAACACTTTGGACATTCAGGGAGAATCAAGAAGGGCTGGTTAAAGGTGGCTGAGGGTAACAGCTATCTGTTCTCTTTTACATACCTATCCTTTAGACTCATCTGAGCAATGAAGTACCTAGGATACATGTTTTGGCATACGCAGGTTTTGACTGCCATAAAAGAGGAAAACAAGGAAAAAGGAAATTGAAGGGATGCTATTTGATAGAGAAACAGTGACTGTTCCAACATAGGTCACATGACATACATAAGAAGAAGAGACAATCCTATCAACAGCACTGCTGGGCAGCCCCATCTCTATTATAATTCCCTTGCTGCCCATTCTCTCCCTGCAAATTGCTTGGGCCAATTGGAAAGTCAGCATGTGGCTGATACAAGAGAGCCTGAGAGAGCAGGCATTTACACCGCTTCCCCGGATGGTACTGCAGACATGTGTTCCTCTGCAAGAGGGCCTGGAAGGGCCACCTGACACCTACCTGGTAACAAGCTGCTGGGTCAGCACTTACAGTTTAGCTTGGCCAGCCAGAAACTCCAGGGTAGCAGGGCAGCCTGGCTCCTCAGAAGCACAAGCAAAGAGAAGCAATGATTTCTGCTTTGGATAGCTTCTTTCTAATCCCTGGAGAAGAGGAATTGTCTCACCTGACCGTCTTTCCTTCAAATTGAGTCACTGCAACTCACTCACACCTCTTCCTTTTCAAATGCCTTCTCAGTAACAGTCCTCAGCTGGGATCACACAGTGCTTCTGAGCCCTGCCATGTAGTCAGGAGCAGTCAGTCCAAAGATGAAAGAAACATCCAGTCTACCCCCACAGAAAGAGCCTACCAGTTCATCAGCTGCCTCAGACTTGAGGTCTTTAGGTCAAAGACGAGAAACCTCAAACTATAATGCTTAGAAGGGCAGCAACAGAGAGAAAGGTCCTAGGGTCCAGCAAAAATGAGAAGCTTCTAAGGCAAAGTGTTAGGAAATGAGCACACACAGTCTCTGAAGAGGAAGGGTGAATATATTATTGTGGTTCCTGGTCTGATGGGGGGAAATTCTTTTCTGGAACTTCCTTGCTGCCCAGACAGCCTCTGGGCTTATCCCAAGTGTATAAATAAAACACAGCTTTCAACATCAAAGAGGTTTCCCAGTTCCTCTAGTTGGGCACCCCATCTAGATATGTATTTGTGAGCAGCTTCAGTGCTTCTAAGGGAAAGTAAAAAAGAGCCAGGTTAGTATCACCAGGGATATAAATTCTAGGAAGGATTTTCAGGATGTGCAAGTTTGAACTTGATGCCTTCATGCAGGCACAATGCACACATGAGGAGAGCGACAGCCAGGCCACACCCATGCTATACCCTGGCTGGGCCATCCTAGGCAACTCCTGGCCAGACCCCTCAGACTGCCATCAGGTGAGCGGAAAAGACCAGCCAGCACTGGTGATGTTTCACAGAACTGTTAGGACTCCCATCTGCTCCCTGCAGGGCAGGGAAGACAGTTTTGGCTCTGCTGAAGTCAGTGTGTGAACGTGTGCTGCTGAGCGGCTCAGCATGACTGGGAAGGCTGGGAGAGGAGCAGGAGCACCGCCTGAGGCCTCTGTGGAGTGACAGCACAGCAGAATCCTCGGAGAAGGGTTTGCAGGTAAAATATATGGTCCTTAAAATAACTGCAGAGCTGCAAATGACTGAGGATTTGTGGCCACAAACCAGCCAGAAGCAAACAGAAGGGGTCCAAGCATCCAATGAAATTGCACTGTGAGGAACAGAAAAAGATAACTTGTCTTCACAAGCCTCTGCCTCAAAAGTTCAGATTGCTTGACCGGCCAAGAAAGGAGGGGCCTTAGAAGATTTTGTAATGAGAATAAATCACAAGCATGCTATTTACTCCTTGCTTTCTAAACTCTGTGATTGCACATTGCACCTGTACCTCCTCCCCAACTCTTCTAGAGGCCAAGACCAAGCGATTAAACCTTTATCACTTTCCCACAGCTAAGGACAGTTATTTGCAAGCAACTCACCAGAAATTCCACTTGAAACAGCTCTCTAGGCTGTGTAAACAAGGATGAAAACAGCCTTGGGAGGGAGGAAATGAGATTTGGCATCCGAAACCATGAGCTCTGCATGCAGTCACGCTAACGCTACAAATGGTAAAAAAAGTGGAGGGAGCTGGCAAGAAAAGATGGGCTAAGACAAAGGGCTGATAAAGGGTGGGGGGTGAGATATTTTCATGGAGATCTTATCATCCATCACGCCCTCATTTCTCTTTGTTTCCACGCTCGTGAAAAGCCCCTCCTGTCTCGTCCCCGACTCCTTCCGTGCCTGCATTGCCGCCGGGCGGCCCCAGGGGGCGCAGCAGACCGCGGCTTGGCGCTGTCCCGGCTCTCCCTGCCCAGCCGCTCTGCCGGGATGCAGGGGATGCAGGGGATGCAGGGCTGCCGGGTTTCTCCAGCTCTGCCGGCGTGCGTGTTCTCCCGGCTGGGCCGAGGGCACATGCGGCATTACCGCGTAGCAGCAACGAGCTGCTTTATGTCGGCGAGCACACGCTCCCGGAGGAAATCGCACTTTAGTAACCAAAGGTCTGGGTGTCCCACGCAGCCTGCCAGGTTGCTGCTCCAAGTGTGCACACACAGCCAGCCAGGTTGTTGCTCCCAGGCTCTGCCAGCCCCCTTGGCGCAGAAGGCCAGAGTGAAAGGATCAGTCCTGCCTCCAAATCCCACCCTAGGATGACCTCTCTTCATTCGAGTGCCTGAGAAGTAGGCATCAGAGTCTGACACAGGTTACAGCCCCACACCAGGCTCCTAGACCTCAAAGGCAAACCAAAGTATGGTCACACACCTGACTCCACTCAGAGGAGACAATGCAGAGAAAAACTCTTCATCTTAGTTTCCATACCACAGCCAGTATTCCTAGAGGTATTAATGAGTCATTTTCTGGAGCCTGTTTTTGAAAAAAACTCTCCTCTTTCTCAGCCAGATCTATTCAGATGTGCTTTGGTTGCCCTGTAGATGGGAAATAGGCCCAGATACACAGCATCAAATCCCCTGAATAAACCTGTTCACGCATCACAAAGCCACGCAAGTAGCAGGTGTGTGGGACTCCATCTCTGAGAGGCATTCATAGCAAATGGCAAGAAAAACAGGACAGACAGATTCTGTCTAAAGGATCAGATGTTCATCTCATCAGTTCCCAGCCCTCCTCTTTTCTCCCTTATAAACCCAAGGGATGACTTCTGAAGAGCCAGCCTAATTTGGTTATATATGGCAGACACTCATCATACCCACAGATAAATGGAATTTCAGTATACTTTTGCCCACTTCCTTGCTGCTATCGTCACCACAGTGCACCATCATCACAATATCGGAGCTGTCCCAACACGGCCTGTGGCTGGGATGGTTGGATGCCCAGGTAGGTCACATATTGCATAGGAGAGCAGCAGTCCCACCAGATGGACCAGAGCTGCACAGATAAGAAGAGACACTCGTTATGTCAGGGTTGATCTCAGCCCTGGCCGTGTGTCCTGACACTAATGCGGTGGCTGCATTGGCAGAAATGAAACTCAGGTTACGGTAAGAGTCAGGCTAAGTGAGTGACAGAAGGAGTTAGGAGGAAGAGCTATGATTAGACCAGAGAGATGGGTCAGGAAAATATGTGACTCGGAGCACTGCAATTAGCATCCTGACCAAAGGAGTTTTCAATGCAGGTTTGCTGCTGTCAGTCAGATACCTTTCTGTGCTGTTCTTCAGAGAACATAGAAAAGCTCAAAGCTCAAGTACATTCACATACTAGAAACTTAATAGCACCATTCCCAAGAGATGTAGTACCCCAAGGATCAGTGTAACTGAATACACCTGCAGGGGTGTTCCTTTCAAAATGTAATCAGTCCCCCCATAATTTCATACAGCAATATAGATGTAATCTTAAAATCTCCAGGTTTTACCTGAAGACAAAGGAAGTTATTTTCTATGAAGCCCGATGAAAATTAGCCAGGCTTTGAAACATTACTGGTTTGTATGGCTTCATTTTTGTCTCCTAGGTTTTATGTGACTTTCTCCTTAAAAATATTTTTAAAATGTTAATTAAACAGAGATCACTATTGTTATGTGCCACTGTCATGAAGACAGCGATAATAAAACTGCATAATTACAACCTAGTTTATCTTCCAGCAGATTTTTGCTATTTAGGGAAAATACTAAAGGGTCATGAACACCAGAAGGCAAGGCTTTTTAACCAAGGTGATAGAAGATTTAAAGGCTCAAGGCCCACGTCCACAAAAAAACCCAAGGTTCCCTAAAATGGATCTTGGGAGAAATCAACTACCTAAGTCCAGGCATGCAACCCTTAAAACCCTGCCTAATCCCCTGGGCTCATAGACTATGTCTATACCAGTAAATTAAACGTGCCCAGGACTGTTCTCTGGCACTGAGAGCCCTGGCACAGGATGGCTTGCACCAATAACATTAAACTCTTTTATCCTTCAAGCAAGGCATTTGGATCCAAGTGGTTGTTGAGAACGGCCCCTGGCCCACACTAACTCCCTCAGTTGTGCCTGGGAATTGTCTGGAAAAGCGTGAACTGGCACAGGCCAAAACTATGGCAAGAATAAATTAAATGGAATCAGCTATTAATTTCTAGACTATGGAGTCGTACTGCCCCAGATTTACTGATACAGACATAGCCCTAAAATCCTATTGTGTGGACATGCATTAATCTATATATACTTATGTACTGTCTATATAATATACACTTATGTAGAATATTTTGCATTCATATAGTATACTTGCAGGTATCAAGTTTGGTCTGCATAGGAACCATTTCTTGGCAAAAGTGTGACAGATAGGTGTTTATGTTGCTGGTTGACCAGCCATCAGCAGTCTTTCCTTTCAAGTGTCTCCATTCCAAGTGTCCCCATTCCAAGTGTCCCTTCCCGATAATGGGAATTTCTAGCTTCTCAGACATTGCAATTTTATTGTGAATAATTGGAAATATTTGAGGGAAATTTTCACACTGATTTTCACAACTGGAGTGTCTATTTGTCCATGCTTAGAGGTGTTTGCCTGGAGACTACCTTTGCTCTTTGAGGCTTCTGAGGCTGTGAATCTCTAACATTGTTTCATGCCTGTCTTGTACATAATTTGGCAATTCCCAGTGTAAAGCCCAGGACTCTGCTGTGATTGAGCACCTCATGTCCACCTTGACAGACAGGAACCTGAACCACCAGCTCTACCTGCTCCTCGTGGTAATCAACCCTGCAGCTCTTCAGAGCCTGAAAGCCCTTGCTCTGTCCTGTCTGCCTGATGTCAGTCACACAATGTCCTTTTGCAGAGACAGATGGGCCACAGGGATGATGGGCTTGGCACAGCAATTGTGGGACCATTCCTGTTGCACATATAGGTCTTTGAGTGCGTCCCAAATTACAAAGTACACTTTGATTTCCCCTGGCATTAATAGCTAGTTTTCCCTAAAAGTAGTCCAGCCAAGTCATGTGGAGGCACAGGGTATTTATTTACAGGCTTAGCTTTCAAACCACTCCACTTATATGTAGATAGGATGGCATCCTCTGTCCATGCAGTGATTTTGCTTCAGCAGTGCAACATGAGCAGTAGCCAATCTTGACTTTTACAGGAAAGAGCTTCAGCTACATAGTCAAAAGCCCATGCTGCTTAAAAGAAACCTTTCATTCATGTCAACTTATCCATTAAATTTAATCATGTACTTGTTAATATAAAACAATAGACTGTACAAATCTTAGGTGCAGAGCACGGCCTGTGAAGGGTTTGGACAATATCCAGATGTAGGCTATGTTTCACTGTGCCAGAGGTGTCTGAATCAGCACGAGCTAAAGCTCGCAGCCTTAAGACCTGACTGCCCATGGTGTGCAGTGCTGGGACACTCCGAGAAGGCTGTTGCGCTGTGCAGTTGATCTGTCATGCTGGCATGGCAGTCGAGCTTGGAAAGCCTGCTCAGCAGGACCCTGGAGATGACTTGCCAGGCCCACCAGCCATGCCAATGCCTTTCAACCAGCAGATATATAATGGATATATGACAGGTACATGGGGATGTGTAGTGGACAGGCTGGGGAGCACCCTTCCAGCCGCAGTCGGTGGTTCTGAGGGACCCGCGGAAGCAAAGCCCGGGGCTTTGTCTCCCACAGCCCGTGTGAGCGGGAGAGCATATCCTCACAGCTGGAGACCTGAGCCAAAAGCCGGAGCAATACACTCCGTGACTGATGCCGCTGAGTCAAAAGGAAATGACCCAGCGCGAGGTGTCCCTGCAGGAAGTGCTGCAGGGCAGCGGCGGGCGGGCAGCGCCCGGGCAGGGGCAGGGCCCGGGCGGGGGCAGCGGGAGCGGAGCCGCGCCCGCAGCC
>VXBC01012131.1:18696-36092 GCA_013399945.1 Ploceus nigricollis
CCTCTCTCCCTGAATATTTATCCCCATTTCTGGTTTTACACTGGATTGAGGAATAAAAGACCCACAGAGTGGATGCAAACCCGTGGCCTCATTTCATATGGCTCACAGCCACGTGATACTGTTTTGTGTTTTTATTGTAGCATGCTCAGATGTGTGCTAATCTGTGACACAGTGGAGGTGTTTGAAAGGTTTTTTTGGTCTTAGTAAGCAAAAGGGCTTTCACCCTAGTTTTATACAGTATTTGGAAATGTGTGGAGAGAATCTAGAGAGTTCCTCAGTAAATCTTCCTTGTGGTAAGGGAAAAAAATCAAAAAGCTCATTACTGGAATATTGTTGGGTAATAAATGGCAGGAGTGGGATTTTAGCCTTAAGCCCTAAAACTAAATCCTTTATGATCTGCATGTAGTACATCGCCTTAAAATATTATTCTGTCAGCAACTTGCTTATCATCTTTATAGACTATGCAACATGCAGAACACAAATTCTGAGTGCCATCTAACAGTATTTTCAGTCTGCTTTTTATGGCACTAACAAGCTACTCTTCCTGTCAGCCCAGGACCAGCTGCATGAGGGTGCTGTGTGGACAAACAGCCAAAGCTGAACCACAGCACCACGCTCCACCAGCACCTTCTTGCCATGAAAACACAAACCTTGATCTTCTGGATAGAGCCCATCCCATGCTGAGAGCTTGTAGCTACCAAGTCCTGAACTTAGTTTTGTCCTAGGACAAATAGGACCTATTCATGGTTTTGCTCAATGAAGGGTCTGTGGGGTTGCTCCCTCCATGCAGATGCTCTCCTTAAACACTGTGCCTCTAGCAGCCTTTTGGATAGCACTTTTTGGAAGGATAAGAGCATTCTTTTCCCAAATCTCAGGAGCATGAGAGGCAGCAGCCACTCAATTATCCTTCCCTGGGGCAGTTTTATCCCAGTGTGTCCAGAAAGGTCCAGCCCACACCCAGCCCTTATGGGCACGCTGACCCTCTTGAAGCCACAATGGGTGTTCGATGACAGAATTTGTTGCCTTCAGACCTTTTTTTCACTCACTACACACTGAAATATCCCTCAGTGCTAGGAAGGACATCACTGGAGATAAAACTAAGGATATGTTGTTGTCTGGCTTAATTTTAGCTACCTGGAGTACCAAATTTACAATTTTTTCTGTCATTTTAAGTGACTGTCACCTACTTTCAAGCCCAAAGAAGATTGGGAATGAAAGATTTATAAATTAACTAAACCTCAATCCAATGCTTTTTAAGGAAGAAGAGAGGAGTTCAATGAGGTTTAGGAGTTTTTTTCTGCAGGCTTACAACTTCAGTCAATAACACTGTGCTAATTCAAGAGAGCTGAAAAGCAAAATTGTTTTTAACAGAACAAGCAACCAGCCAATTTATTTCTAAGCTGCATTAATTGGAAAACAAAAAGCACAAATAGGTATGATGAATGATGCAAAACAAATTGGAAACAAAATTCTGCGATCCCTCTTATCAGTTTTAAGGAGTTAGGACCTCAAAATTTGTTCCAGTCTTAAAAAATAAGAAAAAAATACATCCCCTCTTCCAGCTCCCCGACGCAATCCTATCCCCATATGCGTTCAGTTTTAATAAGCTAAGGTGCTATCACAGAAGAAAAATCAGTCTCTAAAAAACAACGAGTTGTATGTTTACAGTGTTCCTCTAACACCATAGTCTTGATATGATTTTTGTAAATAAATAACAGAACAGAAACACAATATTTTTTTGTGGGGACTTTTTGTTGGGTTTGTTGTTTTGTTTTTTTGGTGGGGTTTTCTTGTAGTTCTTCTTCCTCTTTTTTTTTTTTTTTAGTGTCGTGCTATATGAAGCTTCCTTGGCAATAAACCAATTCAAGATTTCTCGAAAAAGGGAATAGCATTTGGCTTGTCAACCATTTAGTAATTCCAATCCCCCCTCCCTTAGTGGAATCTTCCCTCCCTGTTCCCATTTTAATATCCATCTTGCCATGCTAGGTGTTGAGTGCACTGCACGATTTAAAAAGAAAGGAAATAAAGTTGGAAGTACCTATTTCAAATTTCAACAATTTACTTTCTTTTTTAAAAGCATTGACACTGCAATGGAACAGCTTTTTGTTCAGTCTTTGTTTTAGCGAAACATTTTAATTGGGCTGTGGATATGGAGCTTGGGAATTTTACCCAAGTTTAATCAATGGCTAACGGACAACTCGAATGAGAAATGTACAATTTGAACTGACCATTTAAAGAGACGATTTGTCACACACAGTTTGCATCCATGCAGACTGAGAGCTTTATAATTACATTATGTACAAAAAAAAAAATTATTTTTTAGTTTATTAAGGCAACCACAACTTGGAGAACATGTCCAAAGTGGCATTAATACAATTGCAGTGGTGATACCCTTTGAACATTTTTATTTCTATTTTCAGATAAGAACACTTATTCCTTTTCTTTTTTTTTTTCAGAAATAATTGCCAAGAAAGGATCTATTATCCATAGGGTTTGTTCTATAGTTTTTTAAAACAATCTACTTTATCTATTTTCTTTAAAAGATAATATCAAGGCATTGCTACCCAAAGCAAATTATTAATATTCGGGTTTCCCATTAATTTCACTGGGAATTGCAGATGGTAAAAACTTGGTAGTTTTGGGTCCTGGTTTTTATTCTATTTTTTTTTTTCTGTCCTATTTTTTTTCTTTTATCTTTTTTATATTCTTTTTTTTTGGTGATTTTTTTTCCCATGTTTACTATAACTATTCCCCAGAAGTGTCTTGCTGTTCTCTATTCATATGTACCGAGCATCAAAACAACTTGGCTGATGGATGACCCCTTTTTCACATGCCATTGCCAAGTTGCTTCATATAAACGTGCTATTGTAACTGAATATCCGTGTATACCTTATTTTAAATGCTGTGATATTCCATCATTTCTTGGGATAGCACTCGGAATGAGTGTGCACGCATGTAAGGCTCTAATTTTCTATTGTCTATATTGCAGCTAGTTGTAACTAGGCAAGTAAATGAGAAAGAAATATATAGTTCTAGCAGGAGCCAAGCATTTTGGCTTATGCTGTCCCAAAGCCTGGTAGGTATATAAAACTGGAAAAAAAAAATCAAATAGGTTATAACCAATATCACAGTTGAGAAAATTACATTATTTTTGTTGGATTTTTTTCTTCTTTGTTTCTTTCTTTGTTTCTTTGTTTCTTTTTTTTCTTTTTCCTTTTTTTTTCTTTTTTTACAGTGATTTATACTATGGTAAAGTTACTCTTAGTTTCACCTGGCCCACCAAACAGAATCAGAGTCGAGCATGCACCCTTAGTGACAACGTTCAGCTATCTTCGAGGATGACTTCCAGCCTCTGGGTACGGTATGAGAACAGCAATGCTGAGATTCAGATTAGTTTTGGAAACTCGGCAGAGTTCATGCTTTTTCCAACTTTGACACACATCCTCCTCCCCTGTATCCCCCACTTTTCCCGCGCCTTTCCCCCCTCTTTCCTTGGGGGGGGGCTTGGGTCAAAGCGATGAAGAGGAAAGATGCGTGCCCCAGCTGGCACAGCTCTCTGCAATGAGTTCTGGCTGCTGAAGGGACAGGTCAGTCTGGTGCTGCCAAAGGGGTGAGGCGGACTGTGCACCTCCTGTCCCCCAGTCCTGGCGTGCTCCACTGTGGGCACCCAACATCTGACGAGATGCACTGGCCTTAGGGAAGGCCTTCACTTTCGCTCCCTCTGCCTTTCCGGTGCCGCTTCACTTTCACGTCCTCCTCTTCCTCCTGCGGGGACTTGTTTTTCCTTTTTCCAACCCGGGGCGCCCGGGGTAGAGGGAGAGGGAGTGGAGGGGGTGGAGGAGGCAGAGGAGGCGGCAGTGGTGGCGTCTCTCGAGCCATGTGTATGACAGCCTCGATGGTGGCCATGATTGTATCTTGAGTGGCTGCTTGCTCCAATATTAAAGGGTTGAGTGTTGGTCTCTGACCTCTTTTGCTCGGAAGGTCAACACATTTTTCCAGAATGGGCATTTGGTCTCTGGAGTCTTCGTCAAAGGAAAGGGGTTGCTTCCGAGGACGCCCCCTCCTCTTCTTTACGAAGTTATTGCCTGTCTTTGATTGTCTCTGCAGCCGCTTGGCTTTCAGGATCTTGTTCACATGATCCAGGTTCTTCTTTGTGGACAGGATCTTGGTGTAGTTGCACATCTTGCGCACCTCGCACTGAATTGCTTCAATTTCACGGCGCTTGAACCTTTTCTTCAGTGGTGAGCTGGCTGTTGGGAGACAAGGAGAGAAACAGGGGTGGGTCAAACAACAGTGATTGGAAACTCTTCTTTCACCCTTTCTAGCATCATGAAGAGTAGATGAAAATATGACTTTCATATAGGTAGTCTTCAGAGATTTCTCTCTGCCTGTTCCCTCTTCTAAAGTAACAAAGCTTTTGCTACAGCAACGTTTTAGCATGAGTTTGCTTCATTCTCATTTTTCAACTTTTAATAGGAGAGAAGGAAGCTTAGCACAGCTGTCATATTGGTCCAACTTAACCATTAAACCTTTTGTACCCCAAAGACATAATCCTGATGTCTTAAATTCAGCCTTTAATTCTTGTCATGAATGCCAGTTAGTATGAAAAGTGTTTGTTGCTGAAACTAGTGGGCAGAGACAAGATGTGTGGGTCACTTCATCTGTGGAAAATTCATTACCCCTGCCTGGGTTTCTGTACTATCATCTCTTCAGATACTAGCTGAAACTACTCAGTCATATAATTGACTTTAATGGCCCCCAAAGAAAGCTTACTCCTGGTTCAGATCACTTACTTTAGATCTGAATGAAGTCCAAAGTAGTTAAGTTTCTTGCCAAGGTCATGTTGTGAGTCATTGTCAGAGCTGGGAAGAGTACCCAGAATTTCTTGGCTCCTTGTCCTTTGCTTAGGACACGAGACCTTGCTTGTTTTGCCTAAATTGTCTCATTGTCCTTTCCTGAACATGGCATCTGTTCAGAGTTCAGGATTTGCACACAGATTAGAAGTAACTACCCCTTTGTGAGGGAAGCAGAATGTATTAATTCTGCTATTGCAATAACTGGTGCTCCCTTTCACTCCTAACATATCCATTCTGTACTGCTGGGAAAGAAATGATGGAACTCAGAATTTCTTTTTTGGTAAAGAATAAAACATCCCACTAAATTAACCTCAGCCCACATCTACTTGCAAACTTAATTTACACCTGACTGTCAAACAGTCATTGGGGTTTGAAATCCTTGAAGTTTCCCTGAGCAGGCAAGATTTTGAGAAAGGTTCATTTGGGGGTTATCTCTGCCTTCATGGCTAACAGGCTAATCTTCCAGCAGTAGTTTAAATAAAGTTGCTATTGTAGCATTTTCTGTAGATAACCAGGAGCTGTCAAGTTGTAGAATCTCCTCTTGCTCTCTATGGACTGTGACAGATTCATCATATAAACCTCATTTGCTGGCCTCCCCTCTTGGAGAACATAAATTATTGGCTCTTATACCACCATGTTGCTTGGATTCAGCGAAGAGCTTGCATAAACAAACCCCAGTTACAATGTAAGAAGTAGGAGTGAGNGTTAAGTTTCTTGCCAAGGTCATGTTGTGAGTCATTGTCAGAGCTGGGAAGAGTACCCAGAATTTCTTGGCTCCTTGTCCTTTGCTTAGGACACGAGACCTTGCTTGTTTTGCCTAAATTGTCTCATTGTCCTTTCCTGAACATGGCATCTGTTCAGAGTTCAGGATTTGCACACAGATTAGAAGTAACTACCCCTTTGTGAGGGAAGCAGAATGTATTAATTCTGCTATTGCAATAACTGGTGCTCCCTTTCACTCCTAACATATCCATTCTGTACTGCTGGGAAAGAAATGATGGAACTCAGAATTTCTTTTTTGGTAAAGAATAAAACATCCCACTAAATTAACCTCAGCCCACATCTACTTGCAAACTTAATTTACACCTGACTGTCAAACAGTCATTGGGGTTTGAAATCCTTGAAGTTTCCCTGAGCAGGCAAGATTTTGAGAAAGGTTCATTTGGGGGTTATCTCTGCCTTCATGGCTAACAGGCTAATCTTCCAGCAGTAGTTTAAATAAAGTTGCTATTGTAGCATTTTCTGTAGATAACCAGGAGCTGTCAAGTTGTAGAATCTCCTCTTGCTCTCTATGGACTGTGACAGATTCATCATATAAACCTCATTTGCTGGCCTCCCCTCTTGGAGAACATAAATTATTGGCTCTTATACCNAGCAGCATGTTGCTTGGATCCAGCAAAGAGCTTGAGTAAACAAACCCAAGTTACAATATAAGTAGTAGGAGTGAGTCAGGAACAAAACACAGACATATGCTCTCCTATAAATAAAGACCTGGGATGGCTAACTTCCCAAAGTCTTGCTTTCATTAATTACAGAACAAAATATGTTTTCCATATGTAACCCACTCCCCACACCAAAAAGAAAAATAAAACCCATTTGCAGTTTGTGGTTCACAAAGGACAAAAGAAAAGAGGAATGCAGTCATTTTGGTACCAAAGGAAAAGAGAAAGGAAATGAAATATCCAAGTTGCTCAGGAGAAGCTAATTAGTTGCACAAAATTCCTCCCAAGTAGGTCATCCCTAAAAACTGTGGATTCAAGATCCCTAAAGGCAAGTGGCAGCAAGCTATTTCCCAGAAATTTGATCAAAAAAGGTTAAGTCCCTGTCACAGAAAATGATTATTCTCATCTGTCCTCACTGGTGATTGACATAAGTAGCCCCAGTAACTTCAGCCTTAAGCATTCAAATCCTTTGAGTCCCACCCATATCCTGAGAGTGGCTTCAGGTCAGAAGATCTAAAAAATCAAACATTTGGCACACTCTTCAAATTCACTGTCCACCTTTTGCCTTTTATTTCTATTGTCAGGGCACATTTTCAAATCCTATATTTTTTTTTAAATTCCAATATTTGAGGTGCTTTTTCTTTTTCTGAAAGTAAAGCTGAAATTTTTCAGTTGGTGATTAACAATAGAAAATTTAGCAGAAATACAGGAAAGCTTGCAAGGTATCATGATGATACCAGGAGATTTGGCTTTACTCTCAATTTTCATTGGAGAGAAAGTAAGCCAAGGAACTGGGGAAAAAAATTGAAATAAAGCATTAGCCAAGTCCCTGCAAAGATGTTATGTCTTTACTGAGATTTATCTGTAGCCAGTTGTTTCTGCAGATTGGTGTTACTACCTGAACGTGGTCAGTGGAGACCTGGTGTGTACAGCTGGTAGAGGACAACCTCAGCTTCTAAACTCTAAAATGGGAACTCAGTGCAATTCAAGATGACCTTGCACATTGTTTTGATGTCCTGATACTGCATAAGAACAACACAGAGCTCCTGTCCATCCTGAAACCCTCTTAGGCACTCAAGAGGTCACTTGGGCTGAGAGTCCTGAGTGGAGCCTGATTCTCAATAGACACTGCCCGAGTGGAGCAAAGGTTGGCACCTGCCTTCTGCCAAACTGCCCAGTTCCCCAAAATTAACTGATATGCAGGCAGTTATGGGTAGGCTTCTGCTCCTACATGTAAATGGGTGCGCTGAACACCACTTTCAGTGTCTTCCTTCATGTCTAGATACTACTTTTGCCCTTGTAAAACTTTGCAAGCTCACAAGTCTCTTCCTTTTTGTGCTGAAACACTTTTTCACATTTAGGAAAAAAAAACCTTCTGTGCAGTTCTATGCTGGCTTACTGCACTAATATTTCCTTTGTAAATGCTTTGGGGTGTTTATGGCTTTCTCAGGGAGCTTGTTAGAAGCTACTAATAATTCTTTTTCTTCTTAGTAAGCCTGTGAACTTGCAGGCTCTAGAAATAATTACATAGTCTGCCAGTAGTCAGAATGCATGTACTGCGTAAGTACATATGCTTTCAGGTCAGGCTTTTAAAATGAGATATTAGGAAACCCAACATTATTTTGATTATTGAATGTCAGGGACATCTGATTCTACATTTGGTGTAGGAAAACTACGCAGAAATAGTCTGATGGGCCTACAGGGGGAAGCTTTGATGAGGTGTGCCTATGATAAAACATCAGGGAGATCTGCCAAAATAAACTAGTATTGAAGTGAGAGCCATTAGGTGTTATCAACTCATCTGGAAGCTCTTGGTGAGCAATCTTCGATATAAAATATTTTCCTATATTGCCATGTGATAATCTGCTCTGCTGAAAGCCAAAGCTAAGTATTAATCTTTTCCAATTTATCCAGACAGACCCTGCCCAACCCTGGACCCAAGCTGGTCTGTGTTGGTCTTAGCTTTTTGGAATGTTTTCTGGTCTGCCTCCACAAAAGCAAAATGCAGCCCAAAATGAAGGGAAACTAGAAATGCATGATGCAGCACAAGTTTTGCTTGTACTTTTGCTTCATCCTTTCCCCACTCTCCAAACAACCTCACCTAGCTGCCCCAAAACAAGCAAGAACCAATGCTAGCCTTAAACCACAGCTTTACACATTTCAAATAAGGCACACAGAGGTCTGGTGTTTCTCCCTTCCCCAGGGTCCACAGGTGCAGTGAGGCTCAGTCTCATAAATTAGAAATGGCTGCAGGCCATGCTGGGAAGCCATACAGGAATGATATGATGCTGGAAACAGCAAAGAGAGATATTCCTACCAAAAATACATATTTCCAAGGGGAGCTGAGAGGAGGCTGAAAGACCCACTCCAGCACAGTGATGATGAACAAGGAGCTGAGCCCAGGTAGATCAGACCCTTTAGATGTTCTTCATTGGCCCCATAAGTTTATTCTGGATGGCTCTGTTACATCTGAAGCTCTAAAATCCTTCTTGCTGCCTGTCATTCTCCATCCTGAAAGAGGTGCCTGAGGCCACTTGCAAGAACATGGCACAGAGGAGGCTGCTCAAAGCTGGGGTCAATTTTTTGGCTTGATTTGAATGGAGGAATTTTCAAAGAGCTTCCTATTAATTACAGGAAACCCATAGCACTGTTCTGTTTTCCCATTAACACAGTTTCTTTCAGTTTTCAGCTAAATTATTTCAACAGCTGGGCTACAGATAAACCAACAATTTAATTAGACTTCAGAAAATGGAAAGAATGAACTATGCAGTCAAGCGTACACTTTCATCTTGAAATGGATCATAAAATATTTGTGTGCTTTCCTTCTCTGCCGCTCTAAAAATCTGTCCTTGGTTTATATATAGGAAAGTGCTAAAGACTAAACAGACAATCCTGATTTTTTTAATATAAAAATTTATCTTTACTAATTTGAGGCTAATTTGCAGCATGAAACCCTTGTTTTCACAATTTATTCAGGAAGTGAGAGGGAAATAAAAATAAGTGCATTGAAAAAGCACTTTCAGCTGAATGATTAAATATGCAATAATTCTGTAAGTCAGTGATACAAATATGTTTTTTGTGAATGTGGCATCAAAAGTTTGACAAGAATATGAAACTCCTAATGGCTGCATGTAGGGTAACGAGCTGTGGATTCCTCATTCCCTGGAAATTAAGACAAAATGCAAGATTAACCTCTCTATCCATGCCCAAGAAAAGGCATGATGATGCCTGAATGACTTGGTTCAATTTCTAACAGTATAAAGATATCACCTTTCTGAGCTGATCCAAAATAGAGGCACGAAATATAAGTTGATAGAAAAGCATGCTATTCTGACTTATTTATTCTGGTACTTTAAATCACTGCTCATTGCCCCAGACAATTTTGCATTTGCAAGACAGACTATTATGCTAAAATCACTGAAGTATGCAGTAAGAAATCTCATCTGCTCCTCAGCTATTCACTATGTTTTTTGTTTGTTCATGCTACAGGAATGGGAGCATTTAAAAGAAATCAAGAATGGGGCTGAGGAAGGAACCCAAGAGTCTTGCTTCAGAGTGTCCTTGTAAACCCTGCAGGCTGGTGCTACTTGCATCCTCATTATTGCACAAGTGGTGGTGTGTGAATAAAATAGATTTGATGTGCCAAGATCTACAATCACGGTAAGAAAGCAATGGAGATGTTACAGCCTGATTATCACATTAGATATTCACATTTGCAGCTACTTCTCCAATCAGGAAGAGAATTGGGTGAACACATTGTATGGCTCCAGAAGGAAGAAGATGGGGAAGAAACAGAGGGGGTGGAGTGAAAACAGCATTACCTGCTTCAGATGTTGCTGATGATGAAGGTAGGAGAGATAATACTGGACTTGGCATTGCAACACTGTCAACAGCTGCTGGTTTCCTTCTGGTCATCACATTACAGGCAGAACTTTCCATTTTACCATGAAGTGAAGTCTGGTCTGCTTTTAAGTGGGGACCTGCAATTCCTGGAGAAACAAAATTTGGATGAGTATTAGTACTGTAACATGTCTGGGGATATATCTGAAAAAAAAGAGAAGTCAGTTGCTGTCCTTGCTACATTGATATATTTCCATATTTCCCTGTGGATGTATCTGTAATATAGTCTTGATACGAGCAAGGATCATAATTGTTACCAATTTTTGATAATTTTGCCGAAGGATATACCATCACTGGTCTCTATAAAAAAGGGTAAACCAACAAAACATTCTGCATTAGTAATTTTTCTTCTAAAAAAACACGTACACTCTGATACATGTATAAAGAAAGATATCGTTCATAATTCTATTTAGTGGGAATGCCTATGTATTATTTCCTGTGTAGTTCATTCTCCACACGTAGTTACAGACTTCTCTGCTATAAACACCTGACTTAGTGGGTGTTTCATCTGAGTAAGGAGCAGGCATCAGGAACAACCTCAATATGCAATTCTCATCCAGAGCACGTTACATTTATTTTTCAGGAATTCCCTTCCTAATTAAATTTGCCTTGCAGCTCATCAAAGGGAAGTGAGTTAAAAAGAGTTGTTTGTCATATATCTTTCTACCTACAGTTTACAATGCAGAATAAATGAGTGGTAAAATAATGCCAAGGAGGTTAAATATTCCAGAAAAATAAAAGTTATGCACTTATGGCTGGCAAATTCCTCCACTAACAGTATTTCTCCAACTCTCGTATAGTTTGTAACCATTTTGTTTGCTTGTAAATATGTGAAATTTAAACTTCTGGCACAGAAATTTGAACACCTCTCCCACTCTGTGATATTGAGCTTCAACATGATTAGGGGAGATATTAATTTATTAGAGATAATACTTCATAAATTCCTTTTTTTTTTTCAGATTTCAACCTGCACATGAGCTTCAGATAAAATGCATCAGATTTTGGCAACTAAGTTATACAATGATTCAAAAAATCACAAAGCAGCTAAAGTTGAAAAGCTCCTCTTGAGACCACCTTGCCCACTTCACCCTGCTCAAACAGGGTCATCCAGAGAAGGCTGCCCTGGACCACATCTGGCCAAATGAGAATATCTCCAAGGAGGGAGAGTCCACAACCTCTCTCTACAAACTGTTCATCCCCTCAGTAAATCTACACTGTTCAGGAATAACTTGTGTTTCAGCTTGTGCCCATTTACTCTTGTCCTGTCACTGGGCATCATTGAGAATAATCTGGCTCCATCCTCTCTAATCTTTCCCATCAAATATTTGGATATGTGGAAAAATCCCCCTGAGCCTTCTCTTCTCCAGGCACAACATCCCATCTCTCTGAGTCTTCCCTCATAAGAGAGATAATATCCCAGATTCTTCATAATCTTTGTGGCCTCTGACTGGACTCTCTCCCCTGTGTCCATATTTCTCTGGCATACCAGCCACTGCTCTGAGTTCTGAAATTCTCCAGGTTTGTTGAGGGTGTTCTCTACCATGCCACCCTGCTCATTAATTGACATATTAAAAGTTTTTAGTCCCCATATCATGGGGTGCATGTCTACGGACTGGTCTCTAAGTGGATTTTGTGCTACCCATCACAACCCTCTGAGACTAGCCAGTTCTCAGTCCATCACAGTGCACATTTATTCTGCCTGTGTTTCGTCATTTTGTCTATAAGAAGCTGATGGAACTCAGTGGCAGAGCTCTTGCTAAAGTCAAAATAAGAAACATCAGATTGACGAGGCATGATTTCCACTTCACAGATCTGTGATAACTACTCCTGGTCATCTTGTCCTCCTTCATATGTTTGGAAATGCTCTTCACAATTATTTACTCCATCAAATCCTAGGGATTGAGGTGAGACTGAACAGCCTTGCTGCTTCCTTGCTTTTTCTTCTTGACCTTATTGGACTGATATTTCTTCTCTTCTAGTCCTCAGAAACCTTTCCTGATCACCACAATCTTTCAAAAACAACCTAGAGTAGTCTCATAGTGATGCCAGCCAGATCCCTCAGCCCCTTTGGGTACATCCTGCCAAATCCCATGGATTTATGCATGTCCAGTTCATTTAACTGTTCCCTAATCAGATCTTCCTCCAAGAGTAGGTTTTCTTTCCACACCAGTATTATAGGCCTGGGATTCTCAAAGGCCAGTCTTACCAGTAGAGATCAAGGCAAAGAGGTCATTCAGTCTTCTGCTGATCTTTTTCAGCCAGGATCCCTGTTTTATTCAGCAAGGGGCACATATTTTCCATAGGCTATTTTTGGCTGCTTCATGTACCTGTCAAAAACATTTCTTGTTGGTCTTCTACCCTAGATTCAACTCCAGATGGACTTTGCCTTCCTAAGCCCATCCCTGCATGCCTGAACATTGTAGATCTAGTTCTCTGGGTCACTTCCATGCTTCCATGTCTCTTTTGCTTCCTTTTTGTACCTGACATTACCCAGGAGCTTCTTGGTCAATTACGAAAATCTCCTAACATCTTTGCTGAGTTTGATTTGCCACTCTGATCTGGTTTTGCATGTCTCCACAACATTCCTGATCTAGGCCAGCAGCAAAGCTCCTGGTACAGCAGGTCAGGTCAGCAGGTGGGGACCTTTATCCCCTGCAGCACTGAACCCCTTCTGCCATCCCAGGCTGCACTTGGATAGCACCTGGTGGTTCCTCAAAGACTTTTTACAGGTGCTCTGACGCAGCCTGGGAAAGCTCCCTAAGATCATCAAGTCCCACTGTTCCCCCACCACTGCCAAGGCCACCACTAACCCATGTTCCCAAGTGCCACATCCACATGGCTTTTGAACCCTTCCAGGGGATGGGAATTCCAGCACTGCTTCTGAGAGCCTGTGTCAGAACTGGACAACCCTTTCTGTGAAGAAAGTTTTGTTAATATATAGTTTAAACCTGCCCTTGCACAGCTTTCCTCTTGTTCTGTCCCTTGCTCCCTGGGAGTAGAGTCAGGCCCCCTCCTGGTTGCACCCTCCTGTCAGGGAGTTGTAGAGAATGAGAAGGTCTCCCCTGAGTCTCTTTTACTCCAGGCTGAGCCCCCTCAGCTCTCTTAGCTGCTCCTGGTTCTCTGGACCCTTTTCCCTTCTGTGTCTCTTCACTGTGCTCAGCTTCTCCATACACCAACAAAAAAATTCCTTATGTTTGCTATTTGGAGCTGCTATGAACAGTCCCTATGAACTTAGGTTTCTGGCATGTAAAATGAGAAATATCAGCAGATGTGTGGGTTGTCTCAGAAGCTGTGGAAGAGATCCCTCTCAGATTCAGGCACAGAAATGCTACAGTGAGAGGGGTCTGAAAGACAGGGATACAAATGGGCTAGCTTGGGATAGGAGTCCTGATGAAACCATGACCTGATATCAGCTGGTGGATTTAAGGGAGGCAAGACAGGGCAGAAATAGTCGTGAGTGAGACAGTGTTACAGGTCACAGCTTGGTGGAGATAAACAGAGCAGTCTCTGCCTATTAGACCACACATCTTTCCAGAGCCTCAAATCTAGTATTAAGCATCTCAAATAGTATTCATTAAACTTCAATCTCTCTCTGCTCGGCTTCTCTAGTGCAAATGAGAACAATAATATACTCCTCATCTCAAGAGCAGTCCTGTGAAAATAAAATTATCAACATTCATGAAACATTCATCTATTCATACCAAGGCTTAGAAATGTGAAATAAATGAGACATGATGTCACGCACTGAATAACAAGAAGAAAATCCAGCTCCCAAATAGCTGTTCATTAGGTGAGCTCTATACATTGAATAAAGCACTGTCCCATAGAATAAGTGAGATATTTGACTAGGTAATTACCCTTTGGAGCTCTGTATATGTACACCTGAGGTTTCACCACTACACAGTGCTTGGGTTTGTGCCTTAACAATATTTATTCATGAGTGTACTGGGTGCACAAGAAATGTGCACATGTGGGTGCATGTATCAATACACACACACATATATGCATGTGCATATGGTACATAATAATGCTAACAACCTCATAAATTCAACATCTGGTTCTAATTAAACTGAAGGGCCTATATAAAGAACCGTATGAAAACATGCAGCTGTAACCTGTTGACCTCTATTGATAAAAAAAGAAAAAAGCCTGTGAAGCTGTGTTTCAACATATCAAGGGACAATCACTCATTTTTTCAAAGGTAATCCCCCACAAACCACTTATCCTCTCAAATCTCTACCTGCACACAGTGTTTGCATTAGGGACCTTGATTTATGGATCCCCACTCCTTGGATGGAGAGGCCAACTTCCTGTTGCCGTGGTTACTTAGATCTTGGTTCAAGGTTAAACTACTCCCAAATCAAAATCAGTGGCAGGCACCAGCATCTAACAGCCAGGTTATTGACTACCCTAGGATGCTTAAAGGTCAAAGACCAAAGTGCTGCTCACTGCCTTTGGGGTGAGTCAATATTTTCAATATTTTTATTCTGTTTCTTCTGAAGAAGTAGTTGCTGCTCAATTACCACCTATCTGGGTTTAGCAAGGTCATACAAATCATTGAGGAAAGTCCTCCCCCTACAGAAGAGACACAAATGTAATGAATTACTTCAAAGTCTACATGGCCCAGTTGCAGCTCATCACCGGTGAGTCATGGGTTCAGACATCTGTCTCTTGTTTTAGGAGCTTGGTTTCTTCAGCCTGTACCCCTCACCTCACTGAAAATCTCCTCTATATTGAGGAAGAAGAGTAATTTATGGATCTGGAGCAGTCAATAAGGGAGAGCCATCAGTTTTCTTTCATGGGTACCAGAATGCAAACAGAGATTCAGAGGCACTGCTGGAAACACACAGAGATGCAGCAATTTGCTGACAAAGTTGTGATGCACGCTGCAGTAGTGGAATGTCTGTCCTTCAGTGGACAGACCTGCTGGTGTAGTATCATCACCTCTCATTGCACTTTTTAATCTCAATTGGAGTGCTCTGTTCAGAAGGTCTTAGGTAAGAGAAGGCCCTAGTTCAACCCATCTAAGAATCAATAATAAAATAAGTAAATGGAAATAAATAATTTGCAACACCATCACAGGGATGTAAGAGTTTAAAGTTCACACGCTCATTTGTTGAATCAGTATATTTTATCCTTTGGCACTGCCTCAGAAAAAGAGAAGACTCTGTGGGGGCTGGAGCACTTTTGCCATGGAGACAGGCTGAGAAGAGAAGACAGTTGTTCGGACTGAAGAAGAGAAGGCTCTGGGGTGACCATATAGCCCCTTCCAGTACTTGAAGGGAGCTTCAAAAAAAGTCTGAAGAGTGACTTTTTGGCACACCCAGATAGTGATAGGACAAAGGGGAGCTGATTTAAGTTCCAAAAGGGGACTTTTAGATATTACAAAAAAATTACTTCCCTGTGAGGGTGTGGGGTGCCCTGGCGCAGGCTGCCCAGAGCAACTGTGGCTGCCCCTGGATCCCTGGAATGTCCAAGGCCAGGTTGGATAGGGCTTGGAGCAGCCTGGGACAGTGGAAAGTGTCTCTGACCGTTGCAGGGGGGTTGAGACAAGATGGTATTTAAGGTCCCTTCCAATCCAAATCATTCCATGATTCTATGATGTACACTCGTGGCCTGATTCAGACCTTATTTATCACCTATCTGTTAATCTTTGTGCATTTCCTCTAAATTAGAACCCTTTTCATCCCATGAAAGACCCATACCTTAACTCCCCTGAGTCCTACTGATAGCACAGACATCACCACATGCACATGCGAGCGAACAATGGGCAGCAAAGCAGGAAGGAAATCAACCATTATGTATATAATGAGAAAGGCCACATTCCTCTATGTATATAAAGGAAAGGACAGCTTCAAAAGCAGAGGTGGACACGAAGGGGTTTATCAAGAGCCTAAAACAGTGATGGTATGATTATAAAGAGATAATCACCGTAATCACAAGTAAAAAGGTGATTCAGGAGAAGCATGATTCTAGTTCAGGGCAAACTAGCAGAAAGCTTGTGTAGGAGGGAAGACAATGCTGACTTGAAATTGGCCGTTCCTTAAAAATTTATAGCATTTTTCATTCACTGGCTAAGCAACTTATGAGCTCTAATTGATATTAATACATTAATTTTAAAGACCTGGTAATTATTGTTATGAAATGCTAACTTTTCGAGTAATGTGGTCCAACTGCATTGTGCTGGGCTCTGTACAAATGGATTAATTTACTTGCCTTGCTTTACTGTTAAATCATGATCACCCTGCTTATTGCATTCATCTGTTTTCTCTCATCGTCTACTTGCACAGAAAGATTCTTGGATGATGTGCACCTTTTCTTGTTTAATCTGTGTACAGAATCTAGCACAACGTGCACCCAGGCTGGAACTCCAAGTGCCAGTCCAAAAGAGATAATAAATGTTAATTTGCCATTGGAAAACAGAGAAAATCAGCTGATAAAAATTGATCTCAGTGAAGCTTCTGCTAGGGAAGATTTTTCTTTACAGAGTTCATTGGATTGGACTTGTACTCCCCACAGATTTCTGGAAATTCACAGCTATGCTTAAATTGTTTATGCGTCTGACCATTGTTATTGGAAAACTCTTACAGATGTTTTTTTTTCCTCCCAGTGTCTTTGCACAATGAAGCTACGCAATGCAGCTGTACAGGAATGCATGTCTAAACATGCAGCTAGTCAGACTATTTGCATTTTGATAACTCCTCAGTTTGGAATAAAGAACCAGAAGAAACCTCATATCTTGGTGAATCTTTTCTTAAGGCTGGTTTTAAATAAATCAGTCAAAAGTTTGGCATTGCATCATATTCCAGAAGGGAGAACTGAATTACTATGTGATAAATGTAGTTAAGGAAAGTAATTATTCTTCTTAAAGTAATATTATTACCTTTCTAACTTATGGAAGTAATTTCCCCGGGTTCTATTTGACGTGTATTATCATTTAAAATAACTGTACCTTCAATGTAAAGCACTGCTTTATGACTTTAAGTCCTTTTATCTTCCTCCCTTTTCCACCACCACATTAAAAACTTCAAATTCCACCTTTTCTAAGAGGGATTTTCTATTTTGCAGAATGTGTCCCCCTGAATAAAACCAAGTGCCTGTGGAATAATAATACAAAAAAATTACTCCCATTGCCAACAGGCAAAAATTTAAGAGATGAAGTCTGCTTTATTTCATTCTATCTATTTTCCTACTTTTT
>VXBC01012131.1:36122-64706 GCA_013399945.1 Ploceus nigricollis
GCTTTAGAGAAAGAAAGAGGGAGACTGAGAAAGCTATCATTAGATAGATCTTCTGATCTTTATCTCCAGTAGCACAGTCAGAAGAGCTAATACTATGATGATAGCTTTGAAATCTCTTAGGAATTGAATAAAAAGAAGTGATAGTGATGAACTCCCAGCTAATAAACACAGAGTGCTTATTTCTGCAGAATGATCAATTTCCAGATGTCCTGAGGCTTGTCTGATACAGTTGATTTACTCATTCTCCCTCACTTCACTAATAAAGCTCAAGTCCTGCATCAGATTAGAGAAGAGCTGGATTTTTAAAGAGGCAGGAGGAGGGCTGGCATCATGGCATACAAATGCTGGGAGACACACTAATCTCTTCTGCCTCCTTCTATAACCACCAAGCTGTCTTAAACAGCTGCCTTCCTCTGCTGAAATCATACACTTTATCCACTTTGGGTTAGTACAGTAATGCAGACAATTAATTTGTTATCTTGTTAGTGTAAATTTAATGCAATGATCTAAAAGAACTCTTACATATTGTGATAAACTTTAGTGCCTCCAGGGCACTTCTCCTCCATAGGACTCATTTCACATCCCATCCATTATGTAAATGAGATGTGGAAATAGTTTAGTTCCCCTAATGTATTTGTACACTGATGGATTGCACAAAGTCAGCCCTACTGAAACTAATGAGGTTAAATGCATCTTGCCATTCCTTTCTACTTGGGTGAATGTCTGTGCCTGTGTTCAAGAAATGCAGTGTGAGTTCTTCCTCTTCACTTCTTCGTGAAGATAATTGTGTTTCCTGACAGGGAGCACAGTGGCAACTGCTGCAATACCTGAAGTCTGGCAAGGCATCTCCTCAGCAAGCAGAGCAACTGCTGCGACTCTGTGCAGATATGGGATGGTCTGGGAAGGCTTCAGATCTTCTTGCAGTTTGGGGACAAGGGTCCCAGGGCCATGTGGAGCTGCATGCAATGACATACAGTATTTGATGACTACGTAGTTGTCAGCATTATCAGTGACAGGATTAAACCCCAGGAGAATAGGGGAAGAAAGCATTATTTTTCTGGTCATCAGGACAAGTCTCAAGACTCCATTGCTCAGCCATAAAATGTAAGTAAGGATTTCTTCCTAATATCTAAGCTTACCCTGCACTCTGTCAGTGTGAGGCCATTCCACCCTTGTGTTGTCACTATAGGCCCTTTCCAAAATAATTCTCCACCTTTTTTAGAGCCCCTTTAGGCACTGGAAGGGCCTCTAAGGTACCTCTAGATCCTTCTCTTCTCCATGTGAACAACCCCAGCTCTCCCAGCCTGGCTCCAGAGAAGTGGTGCTCCAGCCCTGTGAGCACTTTTATGGCCTCCTTTGGGATTCTACCAACAGGTCCATATCTTTCCAGTACTGGGGGCTCCAGAGCTGGACACATCACTACAGGTGGGGTCCCATGACAGGAGAGTTGAGGTGGAGTATCCCCAACTTCAGCCTGCTGCCCATGCTCCTGGGGCTGCAGCCTAACAGGATAATCAACTGCAACCTGAATTTTAAAAGACCAATCTCCTGTCTCTTTCATATTTGTGGTGAATTAGACGTCCTGGCAGATGCAGTCTTGCTCTTCTTTGCCTTTTGGTTTTGCTTTGGATTTCCTCTTTCCTGTACCAGTACAGGAAGAATCACAGACCTCCTTCCTCCTCTGCATATTGCCAGGGTGAGTCAGGAGACTGAAGGAGAAGGGACATGCAGCCCTCATCACTGGAGATGAAGTTTGTGTGTCTGGAAGCTCAGCCTTTAGTGAGTTCCAAGATGAACACTTAATGGAGCTTGTGGGAGCAGCTCACAGTCCAGGGCAGCACAGGACAGTCATGCAAGATGACTGTAAAAGTGCTCCTGCCCTGTCACCTCCAGCCCCACTGTGTGTCCTTCTCAGGCCCCCAGCCCTTCAAACAGAGTAGGATTGGGATTCCAAAATAACGTGGAAGAAGCCAAAAAACTTTTTTTTAAATGCCAGGAAGTAATGAACATGTGAAATTAGGATTTTTAGTGGAATTTGGATCAAAGTAGAAGAACACAGTAGTTACATGTGGGTGACAGCAATAAATAAATTTAATGAAAAGAAAACTCGAGGAGTCAAAAGACTAATTCAGAGTCAAAGGCTCTCTGTTCCCAGGCCTTGTGAACAGAGTTTTAAGGTAAAGGGTTCAGAATCAAAAGCTTTTCCTGCTCAGAGACTGAAGTTTGAACAAAAAATTACAGTTTATAGTTGTTGGAGACTGACAGAATCAAGAAGGACAAACAAGACTGATAGGGTTGGAGAAATTAAATTTGCCGTTAAATATCTCAGCAAATGAATCATTTAATGCACAGTGATGAAGAAATAAATTCTCTCATAGAGGGGATAAGACAAAAATTAAAATATTTCAAGACGTGAAATGAAAAAGCATTGTTTGAGGGAGGATGGTTAGGTGGCAAAGTGAGACAAAGGGCTCTTTTTTAAAAAAAACATGGAAAGCCATTAGGTGCACTGAGGGGCAGAAATGAAAAGATCTCCAGGTAGGAGCAAGGAACTACCTAGAATGAGTAGTCATTCCAAAACGAGCTGTCACAGTGGATGAGGATTTGCTCACTGAGGAGAAAGAAAACAGAAGACAGGATTTTTTTCTCAAGAACGCAGCTGAGGAAAGACAGATGGGGAAATTTCAGTCCGTAAGTAATGAAAAAAGTCAAGGGTGGTATTTTGAGTTGTTGTTTTTCTAAACAACAGGGTTGATCATTTTTAAATGTGGCAGATAGAGCTGATATCCCCTAGGCAAGTAGGGTTGGGAGTAGTTTGTATTTATCACAGATTAAATGGGATGCTGGCAGCTCTGGTAGGAGAGTGCTGGTATGAAGCAGAGCTGGAAGAGTCAAGCTGCCAGTGGGGGGAGGACAAATGATGCACGCAGGCTGGGCTGGTATAATGATGGCAGTCATTTTTCAGGTACATCCATGGTAGAAAAAGTGATGAAAACTAAGAGAACTTATCAAAATAATTAGCAAAAATATTCCTGAATGAATTCAGCTGAGACCTTCACTAAGGAAACACAGTGTTCCTCCAGAAATGGCTTTGTTCTCTCTGTGTATGCATTAGCAAAAGAAAATATATGTTTGCTGCATGAATTCAGCCGATATATTTCTCTTGCTAACATAAATGTTATATTTGCACTACACCAACTTCAGCCGTCCTGTGGTAATGTCTGTATTAGAGAAGTAAACTGTGTCAGGGATGTTGCTTGAACCCAGAAATCCATCTGGTTAGAAAAAAGGAGAAGAAGAGAACCAGGGGAGCTCCTCCACCATGGAACTTAGTTCAATATTATCTGAACTGATCCCCCAAGGGGTCCACACCTGTCTACTCACTGGAGCTGCAGGTGAAGGTGGCTAAGAAGCCACAAGGGTACTTGGGGTTCAGATGGGGTGACGATAGGCAGAAAGCCACAGGGCTGACAAAAGCATCCAAACTGCTGATTTCTAAGTTAGCATTTTCCCTGCTGGGCAGGGCAGCAGAGCAATTTCATTTTTCTTCTTTATCTGTAATAAGCTGTGCCACAGTTCATACAATCAGAAATACTCTGAGTATGACATGCATTTGAAGTGAAATCTCAGCATTTAATAGGAGTCTCCATAGACCATGCAATCTAGAAGAGGTAAAATTCCACGGTAACAGAGGAGTTTTTATTTTTAGAAGGTGTCATGTTGGCTTTGTTTTAAAATCTGAGTGCATTCATCCCAATTTAATGCTGATTTATCATAAAATGAATGCTTTCTTTATCAGCAACGGAGATGAAAAATAATGCACGCTGGGAGTGCATCAATTGTTCTTTTCTTTTCTTCTTTATTTCAGATCAATAGATAAGAGGTGTTTTCTCACCTTTCATGAGGAAAACTACAGTGACTGGCTTTATTATGAAAACTAAATCTGTTTAAACAGATATATAGGTAAGCTTGTGAGTATAATTGACAATTAAACTCAGCAACAAATAAGTTAAACAGCATTTGAAAATTACTAAAATGTGTGAAAATTATCAAATATAGTACAATGTTTGGCTTTATTAAAATAGCTCAGTGTTCCTATGAATGGAGAAAAGACAGTCAGATAGGAAAATCAGAACTTTGCTTGAAGTTCATCCTTTTGCTTTTATCCAGTTAAAAAACCCAGT
The DNA here is from genome assembly GCA_013399945.1 of Ploceus nigricollis. Lineage (NCBI taxonomy): Eukaryota > Metazoa > Chordata > Aves > Passeriformes > Ploceidae > Ploceus > Ploceus nigricollis. Next base: position 40,307 of record VXBC01012131.1, read on the forward strand.
GACACACTATTGTTCTGATATGAACCTTAGCGTAAAATCTTCAGTTTTACATTCTTTTAAAAGGAAAATTCTGAAGGAAATACTTTCCTTAGAGTGTTTTTCATTAAAATTCTTGCTGGAAACTGCTTCCAATAACAGTGGAAGAAGGATGGCAGAGAGACCATGTATAATAAGGTCAGAGAGTGCCTCTATGGAGCAGAGACACAAGAAGGGATATGACTGATGAAGAAAAGGTTAAAGAGGTGAAGAGTGCAAAGTGGGATGAAATAGGGAAATAGATGGAAATAGGAGACAAAGAATAGATTGGAAAGAAGTTGGAGGAGGGAAATCACTTATTACAGACATATGTGAAAAGCAGATTGACAAGAACCAGAAGAAAGAGCATACGTGGAAAAGTCTAAATGCTCTTAACCACTGACATTTGGAGCTATGCTATCAACTTTAAGGTTGCACATCTGTGCTTGAGTCACTCTAAATTTGCAGAGAGCTTTTCTTCATGGCTTTGGTGCAAGCTTGTCTTCAGTTTTCACATTTACTGGAGCCAAAACAGAGTATTTTAGGTTCTCCAAGCAGTGAACTGCTTTCCTTATAGCCTTATCCTCTTATTTTATAGCACCAGGCAGACAAAATACAGACTGGTGGATCAGGATAGGAATATGTTTCCTTTAAGCATTCTCTCTGAGAGAGCATCATGATGAAGCAAAGATTATGCAAGCAAAGATTTTTTTTTTTTTTTTAATTATGACAGCTTTCCTGGGATGGCAGAATTTTATTGTACAAAAGCAAAGATGGAACAGAGACAAAATCTGCTGAAATTCTGGCCCTGACTGAGACTTTGGTCAGGTCACAGCCCTATGGAAAAAACAACGAATGTTAGGAAAGTGACAAGCACAAGCTCTCCAACCTTTATGCCTAAAATTAGGTTAACAGTGTACTTTCTTTTTTCAGGACTCTCTGTCCCAGTACAGACTGACACGAGGATAGGTCTCAGTTTCAGAAAATTGTTTGTAAAAGCTGGCCTCGTAAGTTTTGCAGAAAATATAGAATATAGAAGAAATCTAAAGGGACTTTATTTAGCAGTTTGAGTGTAAAAAGGAACTCAGGCCTTGTTTTTTCATACTGGGACAGGTGCCCAGGAAAACAGCTCAATCAAGTTCAGTGTTTTGAATATTCTCTTCGTAAACAAATTTATGGATTTGTACTTAACACCCTCCTGACAGTGTTTACTTTTAATAACAAAGGGAATAGTGGGTTCATCTCACTTTAGGTGGCAGAAACTCATGTTTCTTTGCGAGAGCTATGTATTTAAGGCTACAAAGATAAAATTAGTGCAGTCAGAAGAGTGGAGTGGGCGTTTCAGCTGAAAAAGTGGGGCCTACTTTAGTGCAAGATTATTTATGCTCCAGGCTCCATTAGCTAAACTTTCACTGACCATAATAAAAGCTGAGAAATCTAACTCAGGCAGCAATCTTATGCTGTGGATATCCAGATTTGGGTGAGAGCAACCATTGCTTCCCCCTGAAGCTCCGTGACTGAACCACTACTCAAGTGTAAATTCCTCTCACTCAAATGTGGATGGTGAATCTCTGGGCCAGGAGTCTGAAGTCAATGCAGCACCTGGTTGTATTTGAAATGTCTTGAGGTATTCGAAACATCTGAGGGAGGCTGGCAGATATGATAAAGGGCTTGAGACAAGACCTCTGCCCTTCTGCAAGAGCAGCTGGAGGCCAGGCAGGATATTCTGGGCATCTCAAATGACAGTTGACAACTATGTGTGGGCAAGTGAATGAGCCTTCATTCTTGCTTGTCCCAAAGTCTCTTGTGGGTAGGGAAATATCTTGTCACTGTAAATATCCCCTTGTCACCTATGAAGGAGCAGCTCAAACATGTCCTGTCAACTCTTCCCTGAGCAGCAGGTAAAATGGCTGTTATGCAAGACATCAAGGTCTATGGGCAGGAAATTTAAACCATGGAAATGTCCTCTGATCCTTTAGGATGGATTTGTTACCTAGGCTGAAAATTAGGAATTTTTTTCTTGCCCCAAGGCAAGGGTCTTTGGCTTCACATTATAAAGAAGCAAGCATATATTTCTATTTCCAGCAAACAGAGCATAAAAATAAAAACTAATAATAATGATAATAAATCTGTCAAATCAGCAATCTAAAATTGCAGGTGGGAGACAAACACAGGAACTTACAGGATCCAGCTCTACAATTGCTGTTCTGCACAGAAGAAGAAATCAATGAAACAAATATAGCCTATCCAGATGATAGAAGAACAAGCCATTCCTAAGTGCATAATTTGCTTCATCTGCATTTGAAACTACCTCAAAGCAAAAAAGGCAATATGTCTCAGAATGATGAGGCAACTAACTAAGCTTAACATTTCTTCTCCTCTCTTGTTTATCCATTCTTCATCGTTCATTTAGTTTTGGTAAAATACTCTGGAAGCAAAACCATCATGATGTTTTACACACATGTATCACTTAAATCCAGCTCAACCTCTCTCAAAAAAAAAAAAAGCCTCTCAAGGCAGCCTAAGTTATGGTTTTGTCTTAAGCTGGGTTTCTCCACTGGAATTTCTCTCCCTCCCACAAACAAAAGAGCCATTTCATCTAGAGCTGTGAATCCTCAGAGACAGAAAAAAATCCCCCATGAAATGCCAAAGATGCATGAGTAAAATATCTTCATTTATGAAGATTAACTGTTTAAATGAAGAAAAAAAGTGTTGAGCAACTGGTGGGCATTTCCAGGGCTTGCTGTGCTATTTCTGTATCACTGTGCGGCTGTTTCTCATTCCAGAAGTTAAAGGGGGAGAAAAAAGGTCTCCTGTTTTTTTAAAAGATCTGGAACTACTTGGCATGTGACTTCTGAAGTGTTTAGCACAGACTTAAAAAAACGTTATGGACATTTATCAGCCTAGGCCCAAAATCTACTTGCCTGCCTTGTATCATCAGTCATCATGCTAATGAAAATATTAATGACATTTCAATTGCATTTCAAGAGAAATTAGCTGTTTTGACTGAACATGAATTAGAAAAAAAATTAAATTTTTGTACAAAGAGTATATCTCTCTCCTTTTTTATTATTATTAATTAGATGAAGCATTTGGCTTCAATGAAGGCTGGGGTCCCAACTGTACAAGTAACATGGACATAGGAAATGAGAAATGAGCTGTATCAGTAGATAGAGAAAGGAAGAAAAAGAGTTAAGAACAAAAAATAAAATAGGAAACAGAAATACACAAAATGTTTTAAAATTATTCAGTGGTGTCTAAGCTAAGTTATTTTAGTATTTCAGATGATCACCAGAGAGGAGACATCTCCAGAGGTCAAGTCATGCCACTTGAGCTAGATGCCTGTGCTTGAGTACAATTCACTATCCCTGAGTTACCCACACTGGCTGGTTCAAACACACAAAAACTTTCAGAAATCAACATGTGAGTGGCAGGCAAACAATCTCACCACCACCTAACAAGTCAGCAAGACATGCAGTTTGTGCTAGAATATTGAGGAAATGCCCTCAAGTTTCATGAGAGATTTAGATTGAATGTTGGTAAAATTTTCTTCATGGAAAGGGCTGTCAAACCTGGCACCCAGGCACAGCTGCCCAGGGCAGTGATGGAGCCCCATCCCTGGAGGGATTTAAAAGTTGTGTTGATGTGGTACTTGGGGACATGGGTTAGTGGTGTCCTTGGCAGTGCTGGGGGAACAGCTGCACTCATGGTCTTGGAGGGTTTTTCCACCTAAATGATCGTGTGATTTTATGTGTCACACTCCTGTTCCCCAGCCCAGTTCCCTAACACAGACTCCATGTCAGGGCTATTGCTAAGATGGGTGCAAGCAGTGCCTCTCTTCTGGAGCACAGGGATGGAGACACAGATGGCTCAGATCTCCAGGTGGCACCACACAGCCTGGTCACGCACTGTCAGGATGGAGCAGGACAGAGGTACCCTGCAGATGAAGGTGTCAGTAGGTGGTGCTGATGGCCAAGGGGTGCAAGCCCACGTTTCATTGCAGCAGTGGCACCTAGATCATGTCCTGTATTTGTTCCCCGCCACAGCTCACATTTTCTCTGGAGATCTTACAAATTTACCACGTCATCTTCACAGATGGACAACGTCCAATGCAAATTTTGACTGTTAACTGTTTTCAATTACCATCTTTACAGGGTTTTTCACTTTTTTTTTAAATCCCCATGTCCTGTTGAAAAGTGGGAGTGACAGCGCAGCTGAGTGGGTGCAAGGCAGATGACCAAGATCAACTCACCACAGAAGGGGACAGGAAGGGGTGCCCTTAGGAGGTCTTGTAATGGATGAATGTGGGTGCCTCAGCGTGGCAAGAAGCTGGGACTGGTGTAAGACAGAAAGGAGGGGGCACTTGCTCCCAGGCATGGTTTCTGTGTGGCATGGGAAAGCACTAGTGCCTGCACCAGTGCGTGACCAGACTTGGCAGCCCAAGTCTGATCCTAGACCAAATGCTTTACATTTTGGAAATTTTCAGCGAAAAGATGAAGGGGTAGGAGATGAAATGCTTTGCCTTGAAAAAAAAAAAAAAAAAAGCCCCAAAAAATTTTAAAAACAGTGACAGTGGAAAACCACAACAGTTCCTATGTTCTGATCTGCCCTGCCATGAAACCAGAACAAATAGGCTGTGGCAGAGTTTTAAGAGTCGATTATAAAATACCCCATCAGAACATAAACATCCCACATTGACAAAGTAATCTCTGTGGATCTCAGTGGGCCTGACCTGGTGCTGCCCTCTTCCTTGTATAGTCATGAATACAAATGCAAGGTGAATGCTGGCTGCATTCTGATCGGGTGACATTTTACACTCATGTTACTGATGTCAACAACTGCATGAGAATCAAACTCAGGATAACCACTTGCAAAAAATAGAAGAGCAAGCTGAAGGCATGTTTCCAAGTAGTCCAGGCATTTCAGGACTGACACTTTACATGGCTAAGTCAATCCCTTTTGCACTCCCACATTTACTTAGGGAAAAGCCTTGTGCTTTATGTTGTGCTATAATACATTGGTTGAGCAGACGCTGCCCTATCTTGACAGGAGAGCTGTTCTCTGCTCCTGCCATCTCACTTTGTGAGTACTAAGTCAGTGAGAAGGAATACCCCAGCAAAACTAGTCAGATATCTCTGAGATCAAAGCCTGCAACCTTTGTCTCTGGTATGCAAAGGGAGAAAAATTATGGCTTGTCTCGCATTCTGTTCAAACAGTCCTTTCTCTTTTCACGCAAACAAACAAATAAACAGCAAATGCCCTATTCCCACCTGGCATTGCTGCAACGTTGTGTTTGAGGCTTTAAAAGCGTAAAAGTCAAACCATTCAAAATGATGGGTCCCGTAGCTAATGTAACATGGTCCCAGGGGTACCTATGTAGTGTATGGTATTGCTGCACATGGTATTAACTTTTATGCCTTCGTCTATATATGCAATGTGGCTCATTTATGGTTGCTCTGGGAACCACTATGTTTACATAAATTTTAATTTCCTGTCTTTTGTTTGTTCTCTTTATCATCTTTCTAAAACAAAATTTTCCTTGTGAATTTTAGTGCTCAACCAATTATCCGCAGATGGAGGCACAGGAGAATTGACATCCTCTGATTTTTCCATGTGGCCCTGGCAATGCGCCTCTGCTTCGGTTTGGACCTGCTAGGAATGGCAGAGCTCCAGCAGTGACACTGTGTTTCTACCAGAGCAGGCCTGTTCCCACGGGTTGTGGCAATTTTGGTCCTGTGTCTCCTGGGATCTGGCCAAAACCTTCCTGCTGAGTTGACATGGGCCATATTTACTGTATCATAACTCATTTTCCTTGTTTTGTTTTCCTTTTAAATGAATGCACCTTGTGAATTGAGTGAATCTGGTAGTTGACTTTATCCATCCACATGTGAGTTATATGCCTGCAGATTTTGGTGTGAAAGGCCTTTGTCACCTGCTCTGATAACTAAAACAAGGTGTTTAAGCTGCTTGAAATACATCTTTCTTTGAAGCTTGCAAAACTAGTGCCTTGCTCAGAGCAAACCGTGTTGTAAAACATCACTATAAATGATTGAAACTGTAGAGATGCCAGTTGCACAGAAACAAAATCCATGATGGTCCAGCTACAGATTAATGCAGTGATCTTCATGAACTTGTAATTAAAATTCAGTGTTGACAGGACCAAGCCCTGCTACTATATTTTAGGGAAACAAGGAATAACAGATAAAGCTAAATTATAATAGGTCGATGCAGCAAATACAAGAAAAATATGGCAGTTCTCAGCAGCTGTGATAGGAATCCTTCCTCTTCTTGAATAATAAAGGCTTTTGCTAATTTTAACCAGGGCTGAATCTGAAAAACCTGCAGTCGCATGTGACTCACAGAGCCCCAAGGGAAGGGGAGGTGGGGGAAGATATGTGTGTGTGGATGTCTGTGTGTATAATCTAACAGTGCCCAGAGCTTTTGAGATCCTGGACCACTTCAATCGCACAGGCCAGATTCATTAAAAACCCTGGCTACATTCCAGCAGTTAAAATTGAAGCGGCATATTTATTGCATTTTGCTCAAATAAATCTGAAAACGTGTGAATCATATCCCTCGGAGAGACGGAGGGAAGGAGTAAACAGTCTCAGGCTGGCACTCAGGAGTGGGGCACGGTGAGCAACAAAGATGTGGCAGGGTCACGGCCACAGGATGCTCGAGGAGACAGAGGGTTTGGGAGGCTGAGGGCTCACTCAGTCGCCATTTTCTGCGACTGAGGGGCTGCTGTGCTGGCCTCAAACCCTCTGTTTGGTTTTTTCTGTTTTTTTATACCTCTGTGCACGCACACACACACAAACACACACACACAGATGCATGCATATATTTTAAAGGGCTCCTCAGCTTATGCAACTCTGCTCTGTGGCCCTCTGTGGTTTTCCAGATGCTGTTCATGATGCTGGCACCTCACCCCACTTGCAGCTGCATTCAGCTGGGATTCAATTACAGCCTGTCTTGCAAAAGCAGATTGGTTTTTCAAAGATAACATATTTTGGGGAGGACTTTTTTTTTCCTCCCTCAAAAAAACCCATTTTTATTAGGAGAGGAGAGGCATGACTTGTAGATTGATCTTGCCAGGTGCTGAAGGGCTCCAGATAGGTCCTTAGCACCCACAGTATTGTTTTACTTCAGCACTTAGAGAACATGAAATACCCCGCAGGTTTCAATTCTGTGAGAAAAAAAGTGCTGGCAGAGCAGGCTCCAAGCTGCTCCCACAGGGAGACTATCAGAAACAGCATATAGATAACCATTTTTATCACCACTGATTTTACCAACTGTAATCAGTTTAAAATTAGGAAGCCTAAGTATGGATTTTCTTTTTTTTTTTCTTTTTCTTTTTTTTGAACAGAATTTTTTGAGAAGGAATTTAGTTAGGTGTTGCACGAATAGGAGGTGATTGAATAGTCCTCCAAAGTCCAATATGAACCTTGTTCAGGCAATGTGTGGCTGTTCCCAAGACGATGCTGTGCAGAGGGGTGTCCCATGTCTTGGCAGCAGGGTGGAGGGAAAGAACAGGTTTGCAAGGCTGTCGTGTACTCTGGCATTGGAACTGAGAGAACTCTGAGGAGCACAAGGGGCTGGGATGGCTATTTTCAGCTTCAAGTCCATGTTTTCAATTCATCACATACTCCTATTCAATTATTAGTTGCACTAATGAATGCAAATTAACAATGTTATTGCTTTCTTCAAGCTTTGGATGGTGCTCAGAGGCTGAACATTGTAAGGGAATGCAGGACAGAGACACCACTGCTCGTAAAGAGACTTGAGAAATCAAACAGAGCAATTTCATACATCACTTATGCCCAAGACTATGCAAGCAGCCTGATTTTTCGGGATGCCAAAAATTTGCCCATGTTCTCTGGTGGAATGCTAGGGAGCAGCCAGCAGCAGCAACCTTGGCAACCCAGGTGGATAAAGCATGGAGTTTTGATGACTAATGTTGTACAGACACTTTGGCAAGTTGGTCTACTCTCTCCTGCCTCAGTTTCCCCTGTCTTAACAGGAGCAGAAAACACCTTATCTTGGCCACAGGCCTGATAGAAATAGTATGCTATATGAAGAGGAAATAAAATTGCTTGCTCTAGAGAAGGTATGGTGTCTATTAAATGAAAATATGCAAAGGCTGTTTGCTGTTTTTTGGATCAGTCAGAGAAACAATAATCTTATTTATTAGATTAGTACAGCCCTAGTAGCCCTAGCCCTACAGCCCTTCTACGTGTGTTTTATTTGCATGCCATTAAATCCAAAAGCTCTTTTTCAAAGACTTACTGGAGTCTGTTGCAGAGGAAGCAGCTTTAGCACAAAGGAAGAGAACAGACTTGGGAAATAGGGCTGCATGACTTTGATGAAGGAATTTCTTCAAATTATAATAAAGATGGAATAGCTAAGGCAGGGAGAGCAGCGAGGAGGGCAGTGCAGGTGTGGTGCAGCAGCAAAGGCCCTCAGTGTGTGTCCTCTTCATGCCACTGAAAGGCTGATGGAGCACGGAGCTTTCACAGGTCTCTCCCTGCCTGTTTGATGTATTTAGCTGCAGAGGGAAAGCTTGCAGGGACCATGAAGGAACCACACTGCATTAAAGGGATGCGGGAGTGGCTTGTGGCTGAGAACAGCTCAGCACAGCTCCCCCAGGCCCACCTGGGGAGCTCCTTCTGCCAAAGGGCCTGGGCACAGAGAGAAAGGTGAGAGGTGAGGCCGGGGTTTGCTTTGCTAAACTTCCCTGCTCTGGGTTTGGTTTTGGGAAACAGCATCCAGTGGTGGTTCAGACTGAGCTCCTGTTTGATCTGAATCCCAGAGGTTAATGACAGCTTTGCATGTGTCTCATAATGTCATTTGCTAGAGCAGTGCAAAGGGTTTTTTTCATATATATTAACAGATGTGGTTACCCAGAACCCCTGGAGGTGAGAAACATGATCCCTATTTCTAGTGGGTGAGACTAAGCAATCCCATCGATTTTGTATCATGATTTCTCTTGAGTTTTAATGGGGAGGCAAACATTGTATCTTAAAGTCAGAGTTTCTGTATTATACCAGTCGTACTTCTGGGATGAAGACAGAATGTTTAATTCCCTAAATAATCTTTCTTTTCCAATTAGTAACTTGGAGACACAAATAGCAATTGGAGGTCCTCTCCAGAGGTCTTAGGGGAACATCACCATCATAGCAGGGTGACACTGGCACGAGGTGGTATCATAGGGACTGTGGAATAAATGCGGGATTTGATCCATGAGGACAACAACTTCAGCATCTCTGAAGTTCATTCTACATAGTAAAAGGAACAGCCATTGATAACTATTTTAATGACCTGATCCTCAAGTATACTAAATAAAATATAGTGAAAAGAGGGAAAAGGGAGGTGATTTACCCTTCCTATACAGGGCACTTATAGCCTGCAGCTCTCTCTTTCCTGAATCTGTTATCCCCACCTGCATATTGCTGACTACCTAGGGGGCTGCTGAAAGTGTCTTGGTTGCTACATGTTTTTTCACATCAGAATATGTATCTCAACAGCTTTATTTTGTAAAAATATTTAAAAACCCCCAAAAAGCAAACAAACAACCTCCCCCCCCCAAAAAAAACCTCCAAAACCCAAAGAAACCTCCCCAAAAAACCACCAACACCACCAAACCAACCAAAAAAAGAAAAAAAACCCAAAAAAGAAACAAAACAAAAAACTCCTTCAAACCAAAACACAGGGTATAAGTTCTTGCTTGTGTTGACAGGGAGGAATTCAGGGTAGGTAGGGAAATGTTGTCTAAATATTAGCCCATCTGACTACTGGAATGTGTTTAATAAAGACATTTTTCATGATAGCATGGTACAGTGTCCACTAAAGCCTTGAATGGATTTCTATTGACTGCAGTGTGCTTTGGATTGGTCCAAATACAAATAAAATAACATAATATAATATAAACATCTATTTTGTCAATTTGATGAATGTGTATTTAGCTGAAAGATTTCCACTAAACGGAGTAAGAGTTGTGAAGCTAAATCTCCAGGCATGGCTTCAAAGATTTGGCTAGAGAAATATATTTATTAAGGCTAAGCAGGACTTCAGCGAACACATTTTAAAAGTAAAAGCACGGGCCTTGAAACGCAGTGCCAGCTCCCTGCTAATTCCCTCTCCCCTCAGCACATATATTTTCCTTTAAGGAAAAACAGGGAGCTTGCAGACCACTTGTGTGGCGTGTTATTCGCCGCCTGCAAATAGAAACAGGCATGTGGCAGGCCTCCGAAAAATGCAGTTTGTAACTGTAAGACCAACTGACCCTCAACTGCAGCAGCACTTTGTGGCCCCCACATGCAAACAATCATCTATTGATTCCCAAGGCATGCGGCTTCAAACCCGCCCTTGTTTTCCAGAGACCTCCAGTTGCAGGAAAGACACTGTCCTGGATAATTCCCCCCGCCTGGGGGCTGCTCGGTATTTCTGCTGCTCGCTTGAAGTGTTATCAAAATAACAACGGCTTGCAAAGCAGAATTATTGAATGTTGGTTTTTCGCTGTTTCAGAGTAGAGGCGATGAACTCTTGGCCGCACAAATGGGCTTTTATTGCCGCCCTTTTGGCACATCTGCCAGAAGGAATATTGAGGAATATGATATGGGAAATATACAGCACCAGGAGGAGGGATGGAGTAGATCAACCACCACTGCAGTGTTTCCCAGGGCAAATTTCAGTGAATCAAAGGCCATCAAGGAAAGCTGCTTAAGCCTCTGTGTTCTCAATAAGCACATTACTCTATGTTTGCCACAAACAAATCTGCTTTATGGGCTACAGGGAAGACAGGGAGGGACCTTAAAAAATGAGACTGGAAAAGTAAATGCTCTTGAACCATATTTCAGATCTTCATCACCAGAGCAAAAACCATTGCCTCCTTCAATAAAATTGGAATTATTTAGATCACTTGAGTATGTCAGTAACTTGAGGGTGTGAGGTATACAGAACAGTTGGGCAGCACACACCACACCTCTTCACCAGCCATTTGGGATGGTCTGTTATCATAGCACAGAATCAGGGAATTATTAGGGTTGGAAAAGCCCTCTATGTCCATCAACTCCAACCATTAACCAGCACTGCCAATCCCACACCAAAACAATACTTTTGCTTGGAAAAGGTGGTGTAGTCTGTGATGGGCAGGGATAAAGCCTGTGACTGCACTCTCTCCCAGCCAAGGCAGCAACTCCTCTAGTCTAAGCAGTAAGGATTTATCTTTTCACTGGTACATTTAGGTAGATTGATATCAACTAATTGAAAGTGCCTGATGGGCATGGTCAGAGTTTGTGACTCAGCTTGGAGATACGTATCTCAGGATGGAGATTCCATTGACTCCTCTCCACGGACTATAATTACTGACCTCTCCACTTGTCGTTGCCCTCTCTCATCCCAGATGAAACAGCCCTTAATCTCTGCTACTGAGTGAGACCCTGATGGAAGATGGTGCATTATTTTTAGTGTGACTCATCCCAGCAGCCCAGGGCACTGATCTGGCATGGCCTCTGGGGAAGATGCAGGATCCACTGAATCCCTAACAACATGAGTCACAACCCTCACTCCCTTGTGGCATTTCTTTCAGGTAATTATGGGGCTTCACTTTACTAAGCATGTGACAAATTAAACACACATACACACACAAAAAAGGAAAAAAAAATAGAAAAGGAAAAAAAAAGAAAAAGGACGAACCTGGGCTTGTGTAGAAGAGCTAACAGGTGAGCCCTGAAGGAGAGCACCTCTTAGGCTAGGGAGATATTAATTGCTGCTTAGGGACCTGAACTTCCTAACTGTTGAGTATCTCCCAGTAGACCCAGGGAAGGTTTGTGGTAGAAAATTGTTGCCCTTACTTTCCCCTGAAAGAGGCATTCAACAAGCTTACAAGAAAAACAAACAACACAGGCTAAAGCAGAGGAGCTGTGGCTACATGCAAAGCAAGAGCCGTGAGGGAATTTCCTTTTTTGTCTGAATCTTACTGTATTAAAAACAACTGGACAAAGATTGCAAGGGAAGTCTGGGTGGTAATCTGAGCATCCTGTTCCGACCAGCTTGCAGAAAGACTATGGGAAGAAAGAAGCCACACAGACAAATCCTGCCAGCTACTGCAGCCATAACATCTTGTAATGTCCTTGCAACATATTTTTCTTAAAAGTAGAAACTTCACAAAATGAGTGATGAGTTCATGTCAGATGTCTTTAAAAAAAATTTAAAATATCCCAAGAAAACAACAACAACAACAACAACAACAAAAGGCAGGATGAAGCCTTTTTCTGTTGGGGATGAGCAAAAATAACTTACTGCTCCCTACAAATACATGAAACAACAAGGTGAACACAATGGAAACTATTTCATATTTGTAAATGTTGATAAAAATTGAGCCATTCCCCAGATTGCTGATACCTGAGAGCATTAGAATCTTTTGGGGTGTTACAGTATTGTTAGAACATTGGGATCATGTCTCCAGATGATAATTCAAGAGAAAGAGGATGACTCAGTGAATGTTTACTGGGAGGCTGTGGAAGCAATCAGCACTGAAGTTAATCAACACTGAAGCTTTATGTTTATGGGGTTTTGACAGCCCCAAACATGTGGTTACAGAGAAGGTACATATGCAATAACTTTTGAGCTCAGCAACTCAAAAAATGGGCTTTTGCAGATTTTGAGTGATATATAGGCTAATCTTGTCCAGTGTGACAGATATCACTTCCTTGAACCAAAATGTAGTTTAAAAACTCTTAGATGAGCACCTTACTACTTCCCCCTAAGGACTTTCCTGGGGCTATTCTTATCCTTCAGCCTGGATTTTGTTTCTTAGAGTAAAACTACACTCCAGGACTGACTGGTCTTCGTTTGTCTCCAAAGGGAGCAATTATTTAGACTTTCAGTTCATTTCCCACATTTCACATCCCTTTGCTCTTTTGCCCTATAGGAAATGAGGTAGAGAATACAGGCTGTGACCAGCATTACACATTGCTAAGGATAAATCAGGTTTCAGTCTACAAAAAAGTAGCTTTCCCCTAAGAACATCCTTCTCACTCCTTATCATTCATGCAATCCTTGACTGACTTGTATTGAAGGGTTATTATGCCAAATCTCTGATACTGGATCTCTGCTCAAGATGCAGCTTTTGATGGGTGAATGTCTGTGTAATTACCTGCTGCAGTAATCTTACAGCACTTATTTTTTTTCCCTGAAAGAATCCCATCTCATTCCGGTAGTTAACCTAACAAAATTTGTGTACTTAGTTTATTTTCCAAGTCCAATTTGCAGATGGAGAGGATGAGGAAATTGTTGCAACAGATACTCCTCAAAGAATTTGGTTTACAGAAACTGAAATGAAAAATAGTATATATCACTCTCTCTGTATATAGATATAAATATATATATATATAGATATATGTACACATATGTACCCACTCTTAAAATCATTCATATCCTCAACAATTACTATGAAAATTAAGTAATACTTTATTTACTTAGACTCCACAGACCATGGCATGTGGGAGGAAAAAACAAGCTATGTCTGAATATTAATATGCCTGTTTCCAACTCAAAGTTTATTTTTCCTTCTCAGAGTGATATTTGTCATTTACTTAAAACCCAAACCATAACAAGGCATACATTGATCTCCCAGTATATTTTTCCTTCAGTGCTCCTTCCACAGTCTCCTCCTTCCTTTAACTGTTTCCCAAGTTCCTAAACTAGATTACATCAGTTCAGGAGCAGGAGTCCTGAGTCTTTTCTGCTTTTGGAGAGCAAAGTGACTTAGCACAAAAGTTGGAGAGGGAAGAAGACAAAAAGCCACAACTGAATGTCCAGGGATCTTGCGGTTATGACTTGTCTGCCTACTAAAAATGCTGTTCCTCATTTTCTGGTGTGTTCCTTGAAAGCACGTCTGCCTGCGTTGGTGGGTCTCGACTGTCCAAGTTTAGATCAGATATATTAGAAATGGAAAAGCCATATTAGCTCAGCTAGCCCATCCTTCTAGCTGTCCCAGAATAGGTCAATTCATTCATCCTTAAATGACTGGGCTACCCCAGCTTCCCTGGGGAACACTATTTCAAAGTCTGATAGGTTTTCCTTCTACAAGCCTCTCCTGATGTTAGATTAATTTAGTTTTGGATACTGAAGGAGAGGGCTTAAAAACTGTCTTCTGATGTGGGAAGGAGAGTGCTGCGTGTTCTTAATTCAAAATAAGAGATCTTTCAAGCTTCCAAGCATCTGCAGAAAAGGGTTTTTAAAGGACCCTGAACTGGCCAAGTGAGGCACCAGTCAATTTAAAAGTTGTTTTTGCATATGGATATCGATAGATTAATAAACACATGTGAATATATACACATGTACATAATACAAAAATAAAGAGTTATTAAAAGCTGGTGTCAGGTCAGAGCTCATCTGAAATATTTTTTTGAAAGCTTTCTGGGGGGTCATCTCACTGGTCCTTCTGTCACAGGATTGAGACTGCCTCCAGGAACAGGTGAACGAGTGCTTTAAGTAGGATAGAACATGACCCTTGCTGTAAGTAAATATGTTACTCGGCTTCTTTTTTATATAGTGTGGCTTAGCTGTGGAAAGAGCTCTTCACAGCTGTGATGAGCACCCTTCCAGGCTGTACCTACCTGTTAACCTAGATTGTCTAACCCTGCTCCATGAATGAGAATAAGACCTTTAATAGTAATAATGGTACAAAGTCCTTCTCAGGCTGCGTAGCACTTGCTGCAGTGACAGCAGATGTGCTCCTGTGGCTGGGAAGATGCTGGAGGAAGCAGGAGGAATGGTCTGGCTCTGGCACAGCCCCATTCAGAGTGACAGCCTTTTAGGGTGGTTTGTGCTGAAGCCAGCTCAGCAGTACTGCCCACATTACCACTGTTGTTTGTCTTTCTCTGCAGGCACTCTGTGCTGTTACTCCCTTGTCCTGGCTCCAACACGCATTACTCACTGACCTCTTTTCAGTCTCTGTGGCTCTCTTCAACACTGGCTTTGCTGGCTTTAAGAGTTAGGGTTCTAATTTCTCTTACTGGTCTTGGCAAAAGAACTGGCAGTTCAGCTCCATTTTTTATCTGACCTTGGTCTTATGTGTTACCATCTCCCCAGAAATTTGCCTTTCCCTACCTACCAACTAATTTACGCTGTGGCCATAACAATAATATTTAAAAAAAGCTTTTCTCACAAAGCAAATGTTATTGTCCTCCAGCAGGGGCAGGGATAGAGGAAAGTGTTCGGGCATAAATGTGCTGCCACTAAGTTTTTAGATTAAGACACTGAGGCTGCGTGTAGGCTGAGAAGGAAGGGGGATTAGAAAGACAACACACGCGCAGCATCCCAACATATTTCATGGTATTGAGGGTCTGAGTCCCTGATTCATCCAGCATGGCTAATGGATCTTCCAGCTGGCCTGGTCAGCAAACACTTGCCAAAGGCAATGCATGCATGTTGGAGGTGGCCATGTTGGTTCTTCACCTACTCAACAGAAGCCCTAAATTGCCTGGGCTAAAGATGGCTCTGGCACCTTCCCTTTGAAAATTTTCTGGGAAACTAATCAGAGAAAAAAAAGCTTAAAAAGCATCCCTGGAAATTTAGTTGAGGTATTTCTGTAATCCTTTTGTCTTCCAAAATTTGGTTTTGAGAAAGATCAAGTAGGCATGCATGAACTACAATGGAAAGGCAGAAGAGAAACATTGTCCTTGGCACTTGTGCAATAGAGGAAAAAATAGGTTGGAAGGTGCAAATTAGGTGTTTTTTTATCCTCTTTTTATCCATTAGGGATTCACTGAAGTGGCGTGAGAAACAACATTCACTGCAAAGCATCAGAGGGAGAGGGCAAATGGTAACTCCCTCCAAATGAGCAGGATTTGAGTTCCTGGAGCAGTGGAGCACTAAAATTTTTTGCTGCCTTCTAGTAAACAGAGATACTACTCCACTGAGCTGACAATAATGCAACACAGCCTGTGGCTGTGATATTGTTGTGATTTAAATAGATCAAAAATGGGCCACCATGACTTTAGTGAGCAAACAATGGGAGAGGTGTGGATGTGAGAACAGACAGGTAGATAAATGGGCAGAGAGAAAGAGCAAAAAATAGTACCCTCTAATCCCAAACTAGAAATGAAAAGTCACAAGCATGGCTTTGCCCTCCTCCACAAGTTCATCCTGAGGAAGTCACCAAGTCTCCCATTTCTCACCACAAATACAGGGCAGAATCTGCAATGATGAGCATACAGGCAGCTGGCAAAGTTATTCTCTGGAAATCATAAAATGCTGAAGCCTTTTTCTTTTTTTTTTTTCCCCCAGCCATATGATTTCTGCTGATGGGAGACCTACAAAGAAACAGGCCAGCACCAGAAGAATGCCTGAGGCTGCTGCAGATGGCCAGGTCCCTCAGGATCTCAAAACCAGCCGAACAAACAGGCTGTGGCACTCAAAAAAGTTCACAGCACCTCCATATCCTGAGCCACACTGATCTTAATACCAACCTCTGCTCATCAGAACTGCCCTCAGCACCCCAGGAGCAGCTTAAACCCAACCATATGCAGCTCTCCGTGTGATCTCTCCACAAACAAGTGTTAAGATTATGCTAAGACCCCATGTGTTCAGCAGCCTCCCTGTTCCTACAGATGAACTGAACTTGAAGCTGTTAATTTTACAGATGCTGCTAAGCCAGAATCTGAGTTATGAGAATCTCTAAACATTAGCACAGCTGTATGCTTTTGCCCAGTCTTTGCAAATATCCCTTCTCTTTTTAATAGACTAGTAGGGGGTTCAGAGCCCAAACTCAAGTCAGCGATCTCAGCAGGATGCCAGACTATTTTGTGTATAAAGGACTTAAATGATACAATATGGATTCCTTATTGGGTTTTGGTTTTTTGGTTTTTTTCTTTTTTTTTTTTCCCATTTCTTTCACATAATTTCTTTCCAGCCTGTATCCTCTGCTCTGGGTGGCACACAGATTTTTCCAGACACTTTTGCTCTCTTTTGAGCACTTACATACATGTGTTTAGAATATACTGATAGCTTTTGAGACAGAAAATGTAATCAAAACCAACCTTAACGCATAGTTGCAAAAATCAAGTGTCTTTAGATTAAATATTTGCTTCCACAAAAAAAGTTGGGAGAAACAGCTCTTGTACTTTAAAGTCACTGGTGGAGAATTGCCACCTACTACAGCAGAGGGAAACATATCTAATCTATTATTCCCAGTCCAGCATGATATGCCTAATTATTTGGATCACAAACAGCTGAAGATATAATGCCAAAGACAGAGTTTGACTGCATAGCTGTGAGTTGAAACCACATTGCCATGTTTCAAAGAGCTTTGAAGCAGTAAGGATTGAAGCAACACAAGCACTTTTTTGCCCTACAGATGATGGGAGGGAGAAGAAAAGGACCCGAGATTACAACCTTGCAGTTGACTTGTTTTCAGAATTTGTAACTTATCAGGAAGCCTCATGATTTCAGTAAAGCTTTGCTGATTAAAGGATCAACAGATCCATCCAAAGTGCAAGCCAACAGTTCATTAAACAGAAGCTGGGTTCATCCAAACCCTGGATTCAAAGCTGTGCTGCTCTCTCTCCATTTAACAGCAAGCAGAGACTCCTTTTTATTGAGAAAGCAACACAACTTTATGATAGCACTAAACAGATACAACTGTCTTATCTTATAGAAGAAAGGGTGCCTGCTGAAATAACTACATTATTGGATAGCTACTGTGTTCCCACAGCACAATAAACTCAAAGTTCAGATCAGTGCCATGCCAATAATGAGTCAATAGTGGTCATATAGGAGCAGAGATAATCAGGAGAGCAGGCAGACAGATAACGCTAAACTTTTATGGCACTCTTCACTCAGATATAGGGGGAGCTACAAAGAATCACATTAACAGCTCAAGAAAATAATAGGAAGCCCTTAGCTGCTCCAGGGGTTTTGCAGAAGCTCTGGAGTATCCCTGCTCCTGGAGCAAATCACTCTGTCCCTGTGCCTCGGTTTCCCTCCTGCAGCAAGGTGCATCAAGGACAATGCTTTAGTGATGTTTGACTCCTTCTGTAGGATCTTTCTCCAGAAAAACCCCTGAGGATGGGTCAGGAAAGCCGTGTTGAAATGGTGACACTGATCCCAAACCTCAGATGCTGTGTGGGAGTTGGTACCCCCACACTGCCTGGTGTGTTACCTGGTTGGATGCCAAGAAAAGAATCTTTGGGACTTGAACCCCACCCTCCCCAGTACATATTAGCCAGGAGAAAATGGGAGGAAAAATTCCATTTTGACCCATCCTCCAACTTATTTGACAATTTCAAAGCCTGTTTGGTGCCTATCTGGTCAGCTCACATCCCCCCTGTGAACACACAGGAAGCCTATTCCTGCAGATATTACAGCATTTACCCAGAAAAATGGGAAATGTGAGTTTAACCCATCCTCACTCTCTGGGGAACACAAACCTCCCAGCTCCCAGGACAGTCTCAGAACACTGCCAGCACTCAATGGCAGCCTAAGGGGGACCAGCTCAGAAAGTTGCAGTGCTGTGGTGAGCAGCCCACCAACACCATTCATTTATCACCCAGGGAGGACAGACCTGCCTTGGAAACATCCCTTGTTGCCTGTTCCCAGGAACTGGGGCTCATCAGACGGAACACAGTTTAGTGGAAACACTGATATCTGAGCAAGCCCTTTGTCAGTATCAGAAACTAGCCATTACAGCAAAGTTTAAGGGGCAACTCAGCCCAGCCTTAAGTGGATTCTTTTGGATGGATGATGTCACTGCTGCACTGGTTCCTTCCTCACCCACCGTTCTCAGCCCATGCTCGGCTGATTTGGCCAGTGGTTCTGGGTTTGGGTCCACTTGCACAGTGCTGCATTTTAGGTGCTGCAGCCCATCCCCTGTGGCATCAGCAGAAATGTGTAATACAAATGAATTGTCCATAATGCTACACCCTTTCACATGAAATTGTGCACAGCTCTCACCCATGCCAGCTACAAATGTACAACAGGGATGAGATGTCTCTGCTATCCCCTTCCTCTACCCTGAGCCTGTTGAATGTGTGGTTTGTGCCTCACACTCTGTGTAGGCAGCAGAAAAGACAAGGGCCTGGGATATGCCACAAGAGGCTGCAAAAACGTCTTTCTTCTTTAAACATGCTCGGTGCAGAAAGAGGACCTGATTCTCATCACCACCATGGAGTAACATCCTTGCAACCAGAGAGCTGGGATGGAAATGAACCTGGGAGACAATGGCTGAATGCTTGATTGATTTATTGCATCAAAATTTAAGCTTTCAAAGCTTTTCCCTTCTTTTTTCTTTTTTTTGTTTTACCTGCTAAAGGGTAGTCACTCCAGTCTAAAATAATAATAATCATCATAAAAGGAGTCAAGCTGCTTTTCCCCTAAATGAGTTGGTTTTTTTTTTTTTTCGGATGCCTCTCTTATAGCAGGAGGATTTAAACAAGGCAGATAAAAGCTGGAGGCTGCAAATAGAGAGGGTAAAGCCACCCACACATTGTAATAACAACCAGTATTTTAAATCTGGCACTACCTTTGGAAACATTTACGGTCTTAAAACATAATTATAAAGATACGGGGGTTGAGAGGGCTGGTGGGAAGAAAGACACACACTGAAAAGAAGAAAAATGAGTGAAACAACTGTTTAATTTCTTGCTGTCATTAATACCAGAGTATTAAATAAAATCTCGCAGATGAATAAAATGACTCTTCTGAGACAAAAACAAAATTCCATCGGACTGGGCCTGGTTTTTGCAAATAGCAATATGTGTATGCAAAGGAATTCCTTGTCCCTGAAAATGTTTACAACTCAGAAATAATTGAAATCAGAAGCCAATCCTTTCCACAAAAGAAAAAAAGTCCTTTTTTTTGATGCCTTATTTCTCTTTCCTTTTCTTTCTCCTTTTCTCCCTCTCTATTTCTGGGGGTAAGACTCCCTGTAATTTTAACCCCTCCCAGCTCAGACCAAAGCAAAAACCAAAATTGCCTTCATGATGTGCCAGGTTTTCCCTCAGTGATTTTAACATTAGCAAACTTTTCTGCTTGTGTCACAGTCACAGAAGACAGGTGTGGCAAATCACTTCATTTTTTTGTTATTTTTCTGCTTTTCAGACAAAGAGTGAAAAACAGTTAAAAGATTTTAGTGAGTCAAACCTCAAAGGGCCTCTGAAAAAGGCTTAAGTATCAGCATTCCCTAGTTGTTTTAGACACTTCTTGACAGATCATAATTAGGAGTTATTGAAAGGTGTGTAGATAAACAATTCTATTAGAAGAAAAAATATCCTGGTGACTCCCGTTTTGCCTGCTTTCCACCACATGAGGACTGTACAGCCCAAATTCCTCAAATTTCCCTTACCTGTTCCTTTAGGTTCACCTTCAGTTAAGCCAATATGCTGTGAATGTAATTGGTATTTCATTTTTCTTTAAACTTAGTTTATTATTTCTATTACTCCGTATACATGCTTGCTACAGAAACACCAAATTAAGCTTCAGGGGGGTTGGTTTTTAGTGGTTTTTTTTTTGGTTTTTTGTTTGTTTGTTTGTTTGGGTTTTTTTGTTTTGTTTTGTTTTGGTTTTGGTTTTGTTTTTGGTTTTGTTTTTGGTTTTGTTTTTGGTTTTGTTTTGTTTTGTTTTTGGGGAGGTTTGTGGTTTCTTTGGGCTTTTTTTGTATTTTTTTTTCTTTTTGTTTTGTTTTGTTTTGCTTTTTATTGGAAAGCATTCCATTTTCAGATAAAGAAACCTAATGTGTAGAATGGTACTTGGATCAGCAGCAGGGTCTAGGAAGTTTCCTGAAAGACCAGCTGCTTCACTTTCTAGGCTGTTTTGATATATTTCTAAGAAAACCATGGCCTGTTTTCTTTCCTTAAAGTCGTGTCACAAGAAATAGAGGAGTTTATGTTAATTTTTATGTAACCTGAAGCTTTCAGTTTTCTCAGTAGGGAGAGGGAGAGCTAGTTGTAGACTATTTCCTCTGCATAAACTGCCCAGGTTCTTGAAAGGGAAAAAGAAACATGGGCAGCTGAAGATTTTTTTATTCTCTTTTTCCCTCAAAAACACCCAAAAGTACATCAGCTGTGCTCCCTTTGTGTTTTGGAGGATGACATTAGGAGGAGCTGAGTTTTCAACCTTGAAGACCCTTCCCATCACATTGATTCTACAACATCCAGATCACCAAAGGCTTTTTTACTAAAGATGGAATCACAGAAGCATTCAGGCTGGGAAAGATCCCCTAAGATCATTAAGTCCAATCATTAACCCAGCACTGCCAAGCCCACCACTAACCCATGTTCCCTGGGGCCACAGCTGCAAGTCACAACTCCAGGACTCCCACCATTTCCCTGGGCAGCCTGTTGCAATGCTTGACCACCTTTTCCATGAAGAACTTTTTCCTAATTTCCCAAATCTCTCTTGCACAACTTGAGACTGTTTCCTCTTGTCCTATTACTTGTTATCTGGGAGAAGAGACCAACCCTTTTTTCTCTACAACCTCCTTTCAGATAATTATAGAGAGAAAAATGTTCTACCTTGAGCCTCTTTTTCTGCAGATGAGGGACCAGCTCCTTCAGTTGCTCCTCATAAGATTTGTACTCCAGGCCCTTCACCAGTTCCATCGCTCTTCTCTGGGCACACTCTGGCACCTCAATATCTGTCTTGTAATGTGAAGCCCANTAGAATGGTACTTGGATCAGCAGCAGGGTCTAGGAAGTTTCCTGAAAGACCAGCTGCTTCACTTACTAGGCTGTTTTGATATATTTCTAAGAAAACCATGGCCTGTTTTCTTTCCTTAAAGGCGTGTCACAAGAAATAGAGGAGTTTATGTTAATTTTTATGTAACCTGAAGCTTTCAGTTTTCTCAGTAGGGAGAGGGAGAGCTAGTTGTAGACTATTTCCTCTGCATAAACTGCCCAGGTTCTTGAAAGGGAAAAAGAAACATGGGCAGCTGAAGATTTTTTTATTCTCTTTTTCCCTCAAAAACACCCAAATGTACATCAGCTGTGCTCCCTTTGTGTTTTGGAGGATGACATTAGGAGGAGCTGAGTTTTCAACCTTGAAGACCCTTCCCATCACATTGATTCTACAACATCCAGATCACCAAAGGCTTTTTTACTAAAGATGGAATCACAGAAGCATTCAGGCTGGGAAAGATCCCCTAAGATCATTAAGTCCAATCATTAACCCAGCACTGCCAAGCCCACCACTAACCCATGTTCCCTGGGGCCACAGCTGCAAGTCACAACTCCAGGACTCCCACCATTTCCCTGGGCAGCCTGTTGCAATGCTTGACCACCCTTTCCATGCAGAAATTGTTCCTAAGATCCAATCTAAACCTTCCCTGGTGCAACTGAGGCTTTGACTTCTCAGAAGAGGAAGCCCCACTCACTGTTCATGTCAGAGAAACAAATCAATGCTCATGCCTGACTTGGCTCTTACACATAAGAGGGCAAAGGGATGTTGCCATCACTGGATTCAGCTTCCTGAATAGGTGCTTGAGCAGCTTAATTTTGAATAATTTTGGATCATATGCTTGTTTCAGAGTTTGTAACCTATATGTGGCCTCTTTTTTCATCTCAGAAGATTGCAATGAAACTCTGGTCTTTTTCTCATTTAAACACTACCTCAAATTATAATAATCATTCAATGAAAACAGCTTGTTTGGAAATGCAGAAGGGGGAAAGGGCACTGGCACTTCTTTCCTCCTGATTTAACAGAGACATTTTTTGTTTTGTCCAAAATGGGATCAATTTCTCATTTTCAGTTACCACTGGACCTGAACCTCAGCTGTCCTGTCTGCAAACGAACTAGGTATGGTCTTGACAGGCAGGAAGAAAGCCTGGATAATAAGGATGGCAGTCCTGTGCATGGCTTTGGGCCAGGCCCACAGCCCCAAGGAAAGCAGGTAGGGGATGGTGAGGGAGTCAGAGATCTGTTGACAATCTGCGTACACACAGCTGAAAAGCCAGAGGGTCCAACAAAGAATCCAAGATGTCAGAGTTACTGTGTCACTTGTAGGGTATTTTAATTAATTAGTAAATTAATTAGTAATCTCAAAACAGTGTCAGCTGGAACGGGATGTCGTGTAAGCACAAACTAGACTGTGATTTGTTCCAATTCAGTTTGGTTTCAGGGCATATGAGATTTTCCAATAAGATCAGGTCATGTGTTTCTTTGTCCATGAAGATGGAGAGTGGCAGCACAGCAGCAGTAATCTCTTGTAAGACCAGTGTGTGACTCTCTCGTAAGATTGTACTGAAAACTGCTTAAGATGAGGTAAATTTGTAGTGAAAGGACACAAAAGCAGAAGTCTGTGGATTTCTTTCACTGTATTCAACACTAACTGACTGCCTACCTTGAAATTACTACACATGACTGAATGGAGACTGTACCTACCATCATATTTTTAGTGTCTTTAACACATAAACATTATGTAGTAATTTCAGTCTTTTAAACAGGCCTGGGATTGGCAAAGATGATGGCATGGAGATTGCTTCCTGCTTCTGAAAGTGAAATGGTGCTAATGACACCCAAAACAGCTGTGGAAAATGTATGCTACTGTATGACAGAGTCACCAACAGACAGGAGTGACCTTCAGAGGTAATGATTGCAATATTTAAGTTTCCCCACATTCTTGCTCCAAATAACAACAGGCATTAAGACAAGGTCAAAATGAGCTGAATTGCAAAAGTACCATATTTAGCATAGAGTCTTCAGGCATGTGTGTGGCATTTCAGCTGAATCTGGTAATACTTGGCTCAGTTCTGTGTGCAGCCTTTTAGGTCTGCAAAAATCCTTATCTAATGTCCCTTTAAATAGCATTTGATGCTGAACGGCCTCTTACTGCCTCCGAAACATGGTGCTAATTAACGTGAACCAAGTTACAATATGTGCTAAAGATTCCAGCTTTGTTACTTATTTAATGAGCTTTGTGGGATTTGAACATGAGGCTCAAAGTAGTAGGAGAAAGCTCATAAATAGTTTAAATTAGAAGAAGTTCCTACACATTACAACTATTTGATAAACTGTGGAGAGCTACTGAACAGATACAAATCACTAGTGTTGTTTCATTTGTTATTATACTTATTTTCTTCTTAATTAGTGCTGATTGGCTTATGATCCTAATTAATGCAAAGAAATTTGGAATGGTATACAATGGTATGGTTTGGAAGATGCCAGAGTGTACAACTGCTAAATTATTGCTAATTGTTATTTACATGAGGACAGGAAGACTAAGCAATGTGCTGCCTAATTAGCATTAAAGATATGCTTTCCATTTCCAAATTAAATGAAGGCAAATGGGATAAAATCATTACAGTTACCAAAAAAATCCTCATCTTTCTCTCTAAAAGTCAATAGTTGCCCTGCCAACAATAAAAAAAAAAAAAAAAAACCGAACACA
>VXBC01012131.1:65198-82202 GCA_013399945.1 Ploceus nigricollis
GCTTTGTTACTTATTTAATGAGCTTTGTGGGATTTGAACATGAGGCTCAAAGTAGTAGGAGAAAGCTCATAAATAGTTTAAATTAGAAGAAGTTCCTACACATTACAACTATTTGATAAACTGTGGAGAGCTACTGAACAGATACAAATCACTAGTGTTGTTTCATTTGTTATTATACTTATTTTCTTCTTAATTAGTGCTGATTGGCTTATGATCCTAATTAATGCAANAGAAAATGTAGACCCTTAATCCAAAGTGGACACTGTTAAAACCTTTTCAGCTGCCACTTCAAAATAGTCAGTGCTATATCCATTACAAGGATATATTACGAGCAGCAAGCACTGTGCCAAGCTTAATTAGGGAAGACTGCAGTGATTTTAGCAGCCAGTACAGGTGTACCCAGCCTACAGAATTGCTCTGCTTCAGTGGTTACAAAAAGCTGGTGTCTCCAGTTACTCCCTACAGAGCTACGTGGGAAAAAGACCAACCCTGAAACACCAAAAAAATTGGACAAAACTCCTGAATTATATCCTGGTTTCTCCACTGACTTACCAGCTAGCCTTCCTATTCACTTCAACTCTGCCTCATCTTCCTCATGGGCAATGTAAGTCTCTTCGGTCAATTCATTGGCACTGGCAAAGCATTCATCAGTACTGATTTATGTGCCCTTGCCAAGGTCTCTGTAAGAACCACTGGATTCTTTAATACATGAAGTGCTGTGTCAGTGTCATGGTAATTTATCTCCTTTTTTTTTTTTTTAATCACTCAATATTGGAAACAAGATAAAAAAGTCTCAACATTACAGTTTATGGAAAACTTGTTATGTGAGAAAAGCCCAAGGCATTTTAAAGAAAGCTCCAAAGTATTTTTTCTTTCTTTATATCAGTTTTGACGGGTTTCAAACAACATAATGCACAGTGGCTGTCGCAGGACTTCTGTTTGCACTGTGATTTCTGAAAAAATATATATTTCATAGCAGATATTTCATAGCTTTAACGCTTTTTTGTTTGTTTCTTTCTTTTCCTGCTCTCCTGTATCTCAATGCCAAGAGAATAGCCAGGATTATCTAATAGGTCTTTTTTATCTCTGGTTTCCATGATTTGATGAAAAACTTTATTCTGCACACTTCTCAGTCCCATACACAAACATTTTTCTTGGCCAGTGGTCTATGTTTAAAGATGTCATTCACTTCTCAGGGTTTCTGAAGGTTACATTTTTATACATACATAGGCAAGCATATATTTGGTCTGTAGTACCACCAGTTTTCTGGTTTTGAAAACATTTGAAATTTGAAAAAAAAAATTCACCCAAAATACCTTAAAGTTGGGAGACTGTAGATATAAGATGTTTTCTGACCAAATACTTTTATATGCATACACATACATCTATGTTATAAACGTACACTATAACGCAGCACTGGCACTGGTTGTCTGAGTTGTCTTGTTCTAATTTGCTTCAGGGCTCAGGGAGTTTGTGCTTTGCGACCAGCAAGGGGCCTTTCATTTACCAGATCAATGCAGATAGCTCAGCACAGCCCTGCAGTGCTGCTGAATGAAGATGCAGGCTTGTGCATGAAAAATACACAGCTTTCCTGGAGAAAAATGAGCACTGGAATCTGAGCAACAGACATTTTTGTGACCAGCCTGCACTGAAGGCTCCAACCCAGCAGCACAGACCAAGTTCACTTGGACTTCTTTCTTACTTACATGAAATCATCTTTCAAATTATAAAAATGGCATTTTTCCCTATTAGGTTTTAGCCTGCCAAACCTATCAAAACAGGGCTTGCTGTAAGTGGGAACTCAGCCCGCAGACTTTACTGATGCCACTTGCATTCCTGAAGCTGAGTTTGTGCTTAAGTTGCTTGCTGAAGCCTGAAGGCCTCTAAAAGGTTTAATTTTTGTCTTGAAATCTGTTCACTTCTTTTATCCTCACAGCAACACATCCCTTCCCTCCTTCTCTAAATGAAAAGCTCCACTCTTCCTCCCAAGCCCCCTCAGAACCCTTTAACACCCAGACATAGCTTTGGTGGCACTGCATTGGTGGGTGACACCAGAATCACTCGTCTCTGAGGTTCCATTTGGAAAATGTCAGTTCTATTCCCTGCTGTACTTTTTCCCTGGACCATCATCCCCCATTTGAACAATGTTTTCCCCAGATGAACCATTCTAAAATGCTACATACTGGGATGCCCCATCCCTAGAAGTGTTGAAGGCTAGGTTGCATAGGGCTTGAAGCAATGTGGTTTAGTGGAAGGTGAGCCTGCCCATGTCAGGGGAGGTGAAATGAGATGATCTTTAGGGTTTCTTCCAACACAAACCATTCTGTGATTCTATGGTCTTACAGATTTCAGGTTTTGTATCTTCTATATGTCCCCTCTGGCTCACCTCTCTGCCTGCATACTCACATATTTTAACCTCTTAGAACTCCCCAGGCACAACTGGCTCTTGGTCTTTGTCTTTCAAGCATCCTCAGAAACCTTTCTTTGCTTCACTATGGAGCTGAGGACTGCCAGTCATTCTCTGTCCTGCTGCAAAAAATTCACCACCGTTCACTCTCACCCTGCACACCCCTGTGCCCTGACCTCCATTCCCCCTCTGAAGCCTCAAGGTCTTGTGAGAAGAGAGGACTGTGAGAGACATAAAATGTGAGGGGGCTTGAGGGGAAGCCACACAAGGAGCAGCTGACGGCACTTGTTCTGTTCAGCCCGGGGAAGAGAAAACTGAGGGGAGATCTTGTAGCTGCCTACAACTTCCTTGTGAGGGGAAGATGAGGGGCAGCACTAAATTCTTCTCTCTGATGACCAGCGGCTGGACCTAAGAGAACGGCTTGAAGCTGCGTCAGGGGAGGTTTAGGTTGGATATTAGGAAAAGATTCTCACCCAGAGGGTGATTATGCACAGTCACATGCTTCCCAGGGAAGGGGTCACAGCCCCAAGCCTGACAGAATTCTAGATCTTGGTGCAGTTCCACACATGATGGGATTCCTGGGGAAGCCCTGTGCAGGGCAGCAGTAGGACTCGATGTCTCCTCAAGGAGAACATGGCACAGGTGCAATGGGAGTTGGCAGCAGGGCTCCCTGCCTTGCCAGCCTCACTGGTGAGATCCAGCACCTTTTAAATTCCCACTAAATTTTCTTCTCATTCTAGCTACGGAACAACCAGATTTTATTTATCTCAATGGGTTTTGCCAAGTTAGAACCCTTTTATTGTCTGGTTTGAAGCATAATCTATCTGCAAGTGAAATTAATGGCTGCTGCATTATTATCAGGAGAATCTGAGAGGTATTGGAGTCCTATACCTGTTAACTTTTATTGTCAATTTACCAACATTAAGAAGAGGAAAAACACTCTGTGTTCGTCATTTATAGGCTGGTGGGGGACAAAAAAACCTCAGGAACAATGAGGATTAAAGGAGACATTCAAATTTGGAGGACATTTCCTAAACCTTATAAAAAATTTAGATAAGGTCACATAGAGGAACTCCTTGAATATGTATCTTTCAAATCATTTGTACTTCTCCAATTGACTGACTGACAACATTAATAAAAACCAGAGACTGTGAACTAAAATCAGAGCCTGCCTCAAAACTTACACATTTTCAATTCACAGAGCACTGCATGCAGATACCTTGCTGGACTTGATGCCTTAAGCTAAAAATCAGCTTCACATTCTCCCTCCCAGGCTGCTGCAGTTATCATAAAGTTGTTCCCATCCAATGGCTACAAAGCAGCCTCTGTAAAATGAGAATATTGCCATTCCTGTTGCTAGTGGAGATGATCCTGTTACAAGAACAGCATGAAGCAGGCACTAATTCTTTGAACTGCTTTCTCAGACCTTGATGTAAGGGTCGAGGAAGGCTGGCTGTTGAACACTGTGGATGTTTGCTCTGTTATGGATTTACTGTCCTTGCTAAAGAGAAGGAAAGATATTTTTCTGACAATATTGCATCCAGTACTTTTCTTGTAATCATTAAGCTCAATTATCTTTTCACTAAACATGCAGGAGAGCCTTGGAGGGGGCCATTTGAATTTGTGCTTAGCAATTTATCTTGGGTGAATTTGTGAATAGATTAAAGCACTACTTATATTTTATCAAACACTGTGATTTTAAAAAAAAACAAGCATCATGAAAGTACTCTATTTCTCCCTAGTTTTAACTGGGATTTGTTGACCTTGTGTTTAGCAAGACTTGAGGACTCACTTCACTGCTGTGACCATGTCACATTGGCAACTTTCCACTGCTGAGGGAACAGAGTGAAACCCACCCACCAAGGCAGAAGGCAAGGATGACTTGGTTGGAAACTCTCTGATCACAGAATGACAGAATCATTAAGGTTGGAAAGGTCTTCTAAGGCTGAGTCCAGTCATTTACCCAGCCCTGCCAGGCCCACCAATAAACCATGCAACATCTGTATATCCATTGTCTCGCCAAACCCCCAAAATATCCCCTGGAGAAAATATCTCTGATAAAAGCATCAGCCAAAGAATGTCCTGATTTGGTTCTAATACATGATTAGAAACAATAAGTAATTTAGGAGGAAGGCAGCTGCAATGAAATAATATATACAACACACACATGTGCAGAGGTGATGCTTTTAAGGACTACATAAAAATATGTAGAAATATGCAGAATGCATGCTACTCTTGACTCTTAATGCACAAAGGCCTTGAGATCTATGGAGGAAAAATTCTACAGCAGAAAAATGTACCTTTTTATTACCACAATTATTGATCCAATGAGTGCTTTTTTAAGAACAACACATGGCCATTTCCCTCATCTTTTGCTGGTAACCAAATCTCCCTCCTCCCTCTTACCCTCAGTTTTGCTGTTATTTGCCTTAAATTAAGTCAGCAAATGATGGAATTTTTTCACAGTCTAACCAGTAAAATGGTGAAGCATAAAAAGAATGGTGTCAAATCATATCCTCAAAGCTGAATAAAAGTAATCCTGCAGATGCTAAATACGGGTTACCACAGCAATTACTGAAAATTCATAACCTTGCTAAAAAGGCATTCTAATGGAGTTCTGCAGTATACTGTAGTTAAGGGCTGTTTGCTTTTTTAAAACCAATTTGCAGTAAAATGTGTGGAAGTGTGGTCTCATACAAGCTCCATCCACTTCTGAATCAAAAACTGTTTATGGCTGTTGAGAACTCTCCTGTGGTATTTGAAACAACCACAAACAGTGTCTTGGCTATCTATATCTACTCTTGGACCAACTTTGACCCACATTATGCTCTCATTATATCTCTTTTACAGTTTAAAAAGGTTTGAAATCTATTTCATTCCTAATTTAAGGCCATTTCATACTGTAAGTTGCTCTAGCATAAAGACTCTTATTGCATTAAGGTCTGGTATGTTCAAGCCTGTCTATTACACAGACTTTGTTTAAAAACACCATTACACCCAATCACTGGTGATAAACTAATTAACAAGAATATGGCCACTTTTAAGTCACAGCCATTAAATAATACATGTGAACATAATAATTATGAAAACCTTTTCATATCCACTATTTAATATAGATTTAGCATTATTTTCAGTGACAGCTAAATCTGTGCTGAGCTTCAGCAAATTTTTATATTGGCAACTCCACTACAGCTGTCATTTGCACCAAATATCAGTAGTAAAAGTTGTCTTTTTCCATGGCTGAGCTCAGATGGCAGGAGAAGGTCATCTCCCAGCATCAGAGTTGTGGAAAAAACTCAGAAGTATGGATATATGCTCCTCTGTGTTTTGCCAACCTTTCTGGCAGTGCAACTCTGTTGACAACAGCAGAGAACTAGGAATGTAACAATAGACTGTTGCTGTCCTCCTGAAATTAATTTTTTCTAGACTGAAATTATATGACTTTTTTTTTCCATTAACAAAAATATAGATAAATTTGGATTTCCCTCTATTTTGTCTAAGTGAATTAATTTCCTATAGATTTTGTTTTGTAATACATGAGGAGATGTTGCAGCTGTAGGCTTTTTTTTTCCCTCACTTAAACAGCAAAATTTAATAAGAATAAGCTACACATGAAGAAAAAACTGCTTAAGTGCAACTTACAGCATTCCTAGATGAGAATGTTATAGAATGTAAGCACAGGGATGAAATAATTTGATCTAAAGTTTGTTTAAGGTTAACACATTCTTCTTCCCAGTGACTTGGAGGCAGATGGGATATATTTGCAAGTTTTGAAATCAGATGCCTCAATTAATTTTCTATTCCTTGATAAGGGAAATGCTACTCTGCATATGGGGGAATCTGATTGCGAATGTTCAAATACTTTGCCCTTATCTAGCATCAGACCATGGATGTCATATTGGAACGTGATCCTTCTACTTAGGTCTGATAATATCAAAGCAAACAAGAAAGAAATGTGTTTCAGCTGATAAAACCATCTTTCCTGTTACAACAAATTAATTTCATGAATCATATACTTAAGAAATATAGAAAAGAAAGGAATAAAGAGAGAGAGAGAGGAGGAGAGTCTAAGTATTTCTTTTCATGCTTGCTGCAGTCTACTACTGCCCACTGGCTACAATTATGTGCTCCCCACTGATCTGGTGGTAGTGGTCCCAGTCCCACCAGCAACCATCATGATAAATAAGCTTTTCGCTTGCTTCCACCAGCTCAGATTCCCAAGGACATTGGGCACTAATGAGAACTTGCAACATAGGTTCTAGGGAGAGAAGACCCAAAATTGCCCTGCTTAAGAAAGATCTATGCTTCTCTCTACTCTCTTCTAAAGGCACTAATCAATTTGAGACCTGAGGACTTACTATTGGACTGTAGGACTTACATCCTACTCTCTTCAGTCTCTGCTCAGTCTCCACTGAAGAGAAGATGCAAGACTACTGAAGTTAAAAAGTTAGAATTTTTACAGACTGCTGACGTATTGCCTCAGAAGACTTATCTTTTCTGCGTGTGCCTGTTGAGGGAAGAGAAAAAGCTTTTAATTAGATCTGTAAAGGATTATCCCCATTTCTGCAGAAGGGCTCTTGACATTTTTGAAGTCTAGGCATCTTCTGTTGCGTTAGCAGTGGAGTGTGTATGATAGAAACAGAGAGTGCTGCCTTTCCAAGTTGGTAAAATTACCTATGCTGCTAATGGCAAAGCCCTCAAAGCTTGCTGTTTAGCAAGATCCTACACAAATACAGATCAATAGCTTCAATTTGATTCTCGCCAGTCCATCTGTAAAAACAGTATCATTCATATGTCTGCTGTCAACACAATCGCTCTCTCTGATCCAAACAATTTGTTGTTTCTATTTGTTTAGAAAGAAAAATCCTCTAACCATTCAGATTAATTTGAAAAATCTTCTCCTTTTCAACTACTATGTGCTTCATACTACTTTAGCCCTATCTTCTATGCATTAGTTATCACACAGAAATTACAGTATTCTTCTCTCACAGAAGAAAAGAAAAAAATCATGGAGTGTCTTTGAATCTTTTTTTCACTAATACACTAATCATGACCTTAAACTAATAGCAGATCTATTTTAATAAATGACAGGTATTTCTTCTAGCTGGTAAGAGCACTGTTTACCATGATGGAGATAATGCTGGAATGCTGTTTGGTTTCTACAGACAAACTAGTACTGGAAAAACAATGGAAGTTTGGATTTGTTGGGAAATATTACATGAATTACTGCAGCCTAAGTAAATGATGACTAAAGATACAGAGGATAACAATCTGCAGGTGTTTGATGGATGCAAACACAGAGGAAGAGATTTTCTTAGGGTCATCCAAAGGGTAAAAGTAGCAGCAATGCTAGATGGCCAAGCTAAATTAATGGTTTTTCTCCACCTCTAATAGCTATGATTCTGTTATATTAAAACAGGGGGAAAGCTACAGGGAAATTCTGAAGCCATTTCTAATCCAGACCCTCACTGACAGATTAAATAGTACAGTAGATTGCAATTTCTTCTTCTGTAGTCAAATGTTAATTAGATTCCTTGCAGCTGTCTGTATATCCTGAGTTGGCTGATGAGCACATTAACAATGTGAGCTGATTCAAGTGTAAAACGAAACTTCCTTGAGAAGGATAATGACACATTGGAAGAACAGACTGGTCCCACTGAAACACAAACCCCACCAGGGCACAGTGGCTCTGCTACATATTTTGTACCACGTGCAAATGGCTCTGCTGCACTGGCAGGGTACAAATAATATCAAAGCAAACAAGAAAGAAATGTGTTACCAATCTCAGCCCCTCCACTAAGGCAGATATACTTAAAGACACCCAGAGAAATTGGAAGTGAATAAATAATTTTTTCCATCTTTTGCAGACAGTCATAGAAGACAGTCAAGTCATCTGACTTGATATGTGACTTCCTCACATATCTGTAAAATGAGAAAACATTCTTTCTCTTAGTTTATTTTTGGTAAAACCTCATAGTGTACTTGCCTGAAGAGCACTGACATGCAAACTATCATGCCACTGTATCAGTGTCACTACCATTAACTCCCAGGCATATTTTCATTTTCCTGAACCTTTAGCCAAATGTTTAACTGGAGATAGAGGACTCTGTCCTGTTACCTAAAATTGTCTTGGTTCCTTCATAGTCAGTTTTGTTTCAATTATTCTCAAGGTAAGAATTAAAGTTTGAATTTAAAACAAAACAATCAATGGAATTCTTCTCAGAGACAAACAAATAGAATACTAAGAATGTGAATCTAATTCAACTTTGGGTTCCTAATTTTAGATTAAATTGAGATCACTGCTTAAATATGCAATCTACCCACCTAAATCCTAAGGCCTGGATTTTGACATACATCTTTCTACTAAAATGAATGAAACTTCAAAAGTAGTGTTTCACTTAGCTTTGGAAAATCAATCTTTTATTTTAAAACCTGGCTGAGTATTTATACAACAGACTGAAACAGCATAACTTTTAAAATATCTCCTACTACATTCTCATAAATTAGGGCAGATAGGTGAGCTGATATCACCTCAAACTCAATCAAACAGAAATCTACTTGCCATATTTCTACTTGCAGTTTATTTGACAGCAGTCTTGTGGGCACTGCCTAAAAATGTCCTTTGAAGGGAACTACTGCAGCAATTACATTATTTTCTGTTAGTCTGATATTTTGTCCTTTTGAAATAATGAAATTAGAACTCAGGTCTGAAAAACAATCCTGTAATGGAAAGGGAGTGGAATATATGATCTAATAAGTCCTATGATTGCTACTTATGATATAATTACCAGTCAAATAGAAACTCTTCTGTAAAATAAAATCTGATCTTTTCTTCACTACGTCAAAAAAATTGCTTGAAATGTGACGGCACAAGAGGAGAAAAAAGATATTTTTGCACTTTACTGATGCAGCCTCTATTTGAGCACTGTTCTTGTGATAACCACATAAAGCATTACTGTTCAAAGGTTCTGTTATTGTCAAGGAGATGAATTATAAAGCAACTTTATATTGTGCAATCTGCAGATTTTATTGACAAAGTTGTCAGGAGCAGAAGAACTGGGAGTCTCTCTGCTTGTCATGGGATAAATAAGAGGATCTACAGAGCTCTCAGCTTCATTCAATTTGTTTAGATACAAGTTGACTGGGAGCATTGATTCGATGCAAGACCAGTTATGGATTTTTAGGTAGGAACATACACAGTGGGGAGTAATAGATGGCTCTAAAGTGAGTACAAGGCTGAAATTCACTTGGGAGGCTGCAGAGATTGTGCAAGCCCAGCTGTATAAGTGTGCTGGATTAAGGGAAGATGGGTCTGATCCTCCCACAGAAGCTTTTTCTCCACCTTCCCCAGCAGCAAAATATTGCTTGACCTCTTCTCCCACAGGGGAGCATCAAGACAGGTTATATTTGTGTGCTAGGGGGTCTTGATTCATAGCTCCGCATTATTTAAAGCTTAGTTTCCCACCCATACTGCTACAAATGGAGAAAGTCTCAACTGCTGAGTAATGAAAACACCAAATTCCAGCTAATTTGCTAGTTAAGACACACCAGAGCATGAGATTAACACAATATTTTGTCTTTCTATCTGTTAAAATGCACCTACTTGCTGAAGGAGTCCTGCAAAGCCAGTACAGCTAATGTGAATGATCAAATAAACCCCATGATCCTATGCTCCTCTCCCACATCATCATAATTTAACCTAGTCCTGAAAACTCTTTTTTCCTCCAGGTGGGAATATCTGAGGAGTCAACCCATGGGAAGTCCAAACCGAGTGTGGGTTTCCTTAGACAAGGGAAAACATAAAAATCAATGGGCATTAAAGGCTTGTGGGGTGGCTGAAGGAGAAGATCAAATTCAAGCAGAACATTCAACATCACCTGATGTTTTAGTAACACAGTGGAAGTTCCCCTCCACTTCTCTGCCAACTGAGCTTAAAAAGTATTTCTGCATTGGGTACCTCTAATGGTACTGTTGTAAAGATGGATGGTGCTCAGTGCAGGAGATGAAGAAAGAGGCAGGGGAGGGTGGGATTTATCTCATATTCCAGCCACCTAAAAGTTATATATCTAATCTTAACCAGTCATCTAGTCTGCTCCATAAGGACAGGAAACTGTCATGTTGATTCAAATCTTTGGTTGCATCTCCAAGAGGATCTTCATTGCAAACCAACTTATTTTAGGCTGAAAATCCATTACATTGCAATTTTCACTGAGTTTCAAGCTGGATGGGATTTAATCTGAAATCTCTGGAATAAAGGATTGCTTCCTTAGGCTTTGCAGCCATGTAGGCACCATCTATTATATCAGTTATCAGGTTTTGGCATTTCAGAATCCATGCAAGATAGTTCAAACTTGTGTTTTGTTGCTCTGCATGCTGCTAAGTAATTAAAAATGGAAAATGCTCTGAAGCCTTTTGCTGGTAATGGTACTTTAAACATGAAAGCTCTCCTTCATCTTTGTTGAAACTATTTGGTTTTGCACTGGTATAAATTACTTGTTCAACATCAGTGTAATTTTTGGTTTAATAGAGAGAGAACAATGTATTTAGGAGGATTTTTTTCCCTTAGAATTTATTTTCTTTCACTCAGATCTCTAGGTTATTCTGTTTACTTTTCAATTCCCAGCATTGGTAATGTTTTGATCTTTCAAATATTCTTCACAAAATGCTCCAAGGTCTTTATCTGACAGATAAATCTGTTCTTCTGTTTTATTATTTGTTCAGGCAGAGTTATTCTGAACTAAGAATTTAAACATTGTGTTTCTCACGACAAGTTTAAGCTGAAAGAGAAAGGCAAAATTCAGTTCTTCCTTACTGGGTGAGCTGTCTCAATAAAAATCTAAAATAGAAAATGAATTTAAAATATATGATCCATTAAATGTAACTTCACTGGCTGTTTTCAAGTATTCTGACAATTTTCCAACATCATTCCATTTTAAATAACAGATCATTAAAACAAAGCCATAAGAATGCTATCAGCTGATTTTAAAGAACAGTGATTTAGGAGATCTGGCTCCTATTGCTAGCTATAATCCAAGTTTGGGAAAGACACTTGTCATCTCTGAATCTTGCCAGAGTTTCATAGAATGATGTTGAAGAACTCTAGCCTGGACCAGTGCCTGCCTCCCAACATCAGCAGCTCTCAGTCACTGGAAATGCTGAAGGACTACCCTTGACAGATGGAAATAGAGAACAGAAATAAATCATAGTGCAGGGATGCTCAGATTTTAAGGATAGGGATCACATTTCACTGAGTATCTTTCCATCGAGCCAAGAGATTTGTCTGTGAATATACAATAGCAGGCAGTCTTGATCTGCAATCTTTCTGAAGCGAAGCATCCACAATGTGGTAATCACAGTCATACCTTCATTATTATCCTGGCTTTCTTTTGTGTTCCTCCCATATTACCCATATTCAGGTGTCCAGGTCTGGACCTGAATCCCAATGGTTCTCTTCACATTTGCATCCCAATAAGGAATCAGAGAATCACAGAATGATGGAATGGTTTGTTTTGAAAAGGACCTTAAATATCACCTAGACCCAACCCCTGTCACAGACATGGACATCTTCCACCTATGCCAGGTTGCTCCAAGCCCCGTCCAACCTGGACACTTGCAGGGATGGGGCAGCCACAGCTTCCCTGGGCAACCTGTGCCGCTCTCACAGTTAAGAATTCCTTTCTAACATGTACTCTAACCCTCCCCTGTGTCAATTTAAAGTCATTGCCTCTTGTCCTGTCATCCCAGACCCCTGTAAATAGTCTCTCTCCACCTTTATTGTAGGCTCCCTTCAGGTACTGGAAGGCCACAATCAGGTCACCCCAAAGCCACCTCTTCTCCAGGCTGAACAAACCCAATTCTCTCAGCCTTCAGCAGGGTAACATCCCTCATTCTCTATGCAAATGGTGGCTGTCTGTGATTAATCTGTCACACTGTTTTCCATCAGCCTTCTACGTAATTCTCAAATTAAACACTTCTGCACTATCTCCCATGGCATTTTCTGCACTCTAGTGTGGTTTCCTCTAATCACCTATGGAGTTATCCCTCTGCTTGCCTTGAAATGCTCTGTTTCTGTAGTGGAACCTACAAACCCTTTCAGTCCCAGCAGTGGCCTTCCTATCAAACTCATCAACACAGTCCCATTGCTCCTGCATCAACTTTTGTCCTTTATCTTTTGTTTTATAATTAGATTACAGAGGGATTTGATCCCTGACTAGCCCTTGTTCTTGTGCGCTAATGACAATAATACAAACCCCAGCGTCTACAAGCAAGTGTAAATGCTCACAAGTTGTCTCTGGTTGGCAAAACTTCCATGAGAGCTAGAGGCCAGGCCAGCCCAGCCTTCCCATTACAGACACTGCTAGAGTGGGATGCCAGGTGCCAGGGACACACACAGAAAATTGAATTTTAAAGATGTGACCTGTGCTTAGTCCTAAATGCAGAACAAGAATTCAGGGTGTAGCCCAGCCACCAGTACAGGAAATCCAGGAACAACATTCTGAGGTTTTCATTGCAAAAATCCACAGTGCCTTTAAGTTGCAGTGATGACAGGAGTACAGCTCTTGCAAGACAGAGCACATTACTGCAGAGTTTAAATCTCTGTTCCTCTCCTATCTTCCTTCTGCAATAAGGAACTGCAAGCGTATTTGTGGGAGGAAAGGGCTAATTTGGTTAAAGGCATAAGATTGATAAACTCCGCCCCTTATGAAAATATCCTGTGATTTTTAATAGCTATAAACCCCCAAAGGATCTAATTTCTCAGGATTTAACTCAGAGGACTTGTTCTGCCTGTAGCAACTGGCCAAGTACTCAATAGATCTGCATTAGCTTGGTAATGATCCTTCTGGCATTTGAAATTATGGCTAGACTGATCTGTGGCATATGGCTTGAGCTGCTAAGCCATTGCCTGTTGTCTCTGTTTTTCATTTGACTTGGTAGCTTCCTGAGGTCCTGAATTTATCCTTGAGGATAATGCAAGCTTTTCCTGGCATTGAGTGAGCTGTCACAACTAACCTACGTGATATTTAAGAAGGGTAAAGAAGGATTACTCTAAATGCCTGACTTAACCCAACTAAAGTTTGACCCATCACATGATATTTCCATCATTTTTGGGTGCATGGTTTAGTTATTTGTACATTGCTGACTGTTTTCTTTGGAAAGTTTCAGATATTGGAAAAGAGCCAATCTTTAGCCCAAGGTTAACATAAACAACAAATAAGGATAGTCCTAATACCTGTCTAGAAACAGCCTAGTGACTGATTTTGCACTGGTTTTGACAGTATTTTAAAAATGAACTTAAGCAATGTTGGCATGAGAAACAAAAAAACCCAGCTTTTTTACAAAAAATAAACTGTCTTGCGCTGCTTTAAAATACTTATTTTATATTGACTGCACTAAACTGGGGTGAAGGACAAGAAAGTGGATCTGGCCTCTGCTAAAATGGTTGATAGCATATACTTGTTGCCAGGGGGGAGGAAGCAAAGTGTAATTCTCTTTACAGCTCTAACATTCAAGTGTTTTCTCCTCCTAGGCAGTGACATGATGCTCCAGAGAACTAATGGCACTTGAGTCACAGGGCACCAGTTACTACCTGCCCTGCCTTCCTGTACAGCATCACATCACATTCATGGGCTGCAGCAGGAGCACCTTGCACCTTTCTTTCATTAGCAGAAGTGTTACTGGACTTCTCAGAGGCTGAGCAGATCAGCAGCAAGGTGTGCTGTCTGTCAGGAGTTGGGGCCTCCTATGCATCCTCCAAAATCCCCTGACTCCAGTACGTTGTCCCCCTCCAGGTCATCCCACAAGGCAGCTACTGGGATGCGTCAGTGCCTCCAAATCAGTCATTTTTCTGCTCATCACAGTAGTGATCATTTCAGCAGAGATGTGTCATTAATCACATTGTGGGCCAAAGAAATGCTGGCATGGAAAGGGAAATTTTCCCAGGGTCACTCCTGTAAATGATGGCACCCTTTTTCTCTCCTGGGAAAGGCACAGCCTGGCTCTGTATCCCACAGGCTGCAAAGCATCTCCCTGGCAGAGCAGCCCTGCTCAGCACTGCTCAGCAGATCATGGCAGTCACTTACACTGACTTTATCAGTTACACAACCCGCACGCTCATGCAGATGTTTTTTGCAGAACCCTGGAGACAATGCCAGCCAGACACTTGGCACCAAGACCCAATCTGGGAGATGGGGAGCTTTCGAGGCTCATTCCTAACATTCATTATTTTCATATTTAATAAGAAAACTGATGCGACACTTCAGGGAGATTGGTCAGTCAGCTAGAATGGAAATTATTAGTGCAGAAAAATGAATAGCCTGGCAGTTAAATGCCTGCAACGCCCACACACTCCCTGGAAGAAACTTAGGGTTATCCATCTGAATTTATCTCATGGTCCCTGGGTATCAGAGCAGTGGTTGAAAGTGGCTGACACTTTTTGCAGCACTTGTTGCTCCATCTGGGTTCTCTGTGGTGAACAGTGAGAGTGTTTAAGGCAGAGTTGTCCCAAGTTGTCCCAAGTCTTAAAATCCAGCAGGCAGATCTGAGAAAATTTTCAGATACATTTGTGTGACACAGGGTGTTTCCCTGGGTGCAGGCCCTCTGGACATCAGTTTCCAAGTGACAGTTTCAAGGGGGGTCCAGGAGGTGACTGTTTTTAGGAAGTCATTTAGATATAGTGGGTCCTGGAAATCTTTCTTTACAAATACTATTTTCCATAGTCACTGGCAATCACTTTCTAGCAACAACATCAAGAAGAGCTTTTGAAATTTTAAAATAAGAGAAGACTCATTAACAGTGGGTCCTTTCTCTTGGACTGCTACTTGCACACAAGCCCCGGTTACAGACAGTAAGAACTCTCAGGTTCATCTTTCATTTTCCTGCATGTTTTTTTTGTTTTGTTTTGGGTGTTTTTTTTCCACTGCCTACACCTCTTAGGCTATATCTACACCAGTAAATGAAATGTGCCATCACACACTGCCCCTGAAAACAAATGGAATGGCTTGTTTCACTAGGATTAAAACTCCTACCTGAAACATGATCACCTCATCTGTGTCTTGCTGATTGAGAACCATCCCTGGCTCTTGCTGCTCACTGAGTCATGCTCAGGTGTGATTTGGAGAGAGTTGCCAGCCACAAGCAGGCTAACATCAGCTCAAGACAATCACTTCCTGTCCTCTTTCCAGTCACCACCACAGATGGATAGATCTGTGGGTCTGCAACTCAATTCATCAGTTCAACACCAGTAAGACCAGTGGGTATTGAAGAGATTTGCACTCGTGTTCATGAAAATAAAATTTTCCTCCAACTCTTAGGATGTGATGAGTGACCCCATCAAAGTTGCTTTCTCCCTCCAGTGACTGTAGGAGGAGCTCAGATCACAAGTTTCGACAGGTTGCCTGGCTTTTGGATGGCAAGAATTTAGTGAAAATCCCATGCTAAAGGATAAAGGGCTTCCTCCATTTTTTAATCTGAATGATATTAAAACCAACCTCTACTTTGCAGGGAATGAAGAAGTTCTACTTAGAACATATGCAGTTCACTTCTTTCCTGTGAAGTTGCCATATGGCAGGGGAGTGATGGGAAGAAGAAAAATATTGACAGTGATGATATATCTTATTACAGAGCATACGGACCAAATTTTCCTCTCAGTTACACTAGCGAAAATCTGGAGTGAACAGCCTTGTCTTGATAGGAAAATCAGATCAGTCAGTGGATATACAAAGCCAATTATGAGAATGAAACAAAAGCAAACTTGGGAAACATTATGGTATAGTAAAGAAGACATGTGGTAGGATGCCAGAAGACAGGAAGTCATTGAGCCCAGCATGCTTACTCTTCCTTTGAAAAAATCACCCCATCTACAGTAACCACAAGTGGTCAGGATCTTGTTTTACGCCTGAACTTGGCAAACTGAATGAAAGCTGCCCAAAAACATCTGTTCTGGGTTCCAAACATTTATATAGACCTTTGTTAGAGTACCAAAGATGGCATTGCATCAATGGAAGGGAAGCCCTGCAGAAGAAAACAGTTCAAGGATGCTATAGGGAAAAGTTCAAGATTAACATAAGATCTACAATATTTTATACATCAATAAGTATCAATTGTTTCTTGCTGAACATCCAGCTGATTAAAATTTCAAACTGTATTTGACAGACAAAACCAGAAACTGGTCCAAGGAGAGAGACCATGGGTGCACTCTTATTCCATACTATTTAGAATTTAGTATTCTGTTCAAAATTATTTAGAAATAGTGAGCAACTTAACAGCAAAAGATGTAGCAATAGTCCTGTTTCGCTACTGCATTAAGGAGACATAAAGGCAAATACATAGCTGAGAAGACTTCTGGAAATATAATGTATAGTTAACAATTTATAATTGAGTTATTTGAAACTTAGTTTTGCAACCAGCTAGTGAAAGGACTGTTTGATTTTTAGGATTTTTTTCCAGACTGTGTAAGATAATCAGAAAGGTACAGACTTCTTGGACTTAAATGGCAGGATGATACCATTTATGTAAACTAGAAGAGGTAAACAGTGGATGAAACTCAGCCAGACAAATTGAAAAAATAGAAAACTGAACTCAAATTACCACCTGTAATT
>VXBC01012131.1:82250-115469 GCA_013399945.1 Ploceus nigricollis
ACACAAAAGAGTTAAACAGCAATTTGATAAATAAATTATGCATTTTTTTTGGAGGCCTCTGAAGACTGAATTCTTGCAAATGAGTTCAAAGACAAACTATAGCCAACTCAATGTCCACAGTTTCTTTGGAGCCAGCATGGAACATTTGGCCAGAAAAAAAACCAGTGCCAACTACCCAATACAAAGCCTATACTTTAATTTGCAAAAGCAAAAAGCTGTGATTTATACCTCTGAAAGGAAGAAGTTAAAAAAAAAAAAAGGATCTAACAGTACATTCTGTGTAGGTTTATTATTTTGCCAACAGTTTGTGGGTTGGATGATGAGGTACGTTCCTGAAGATTACACATCACCATTTTTTTAAACAAACAAAACAGCAGGCAAGATCAAAATTCCCCTAAAGCAGAGGCAGTCCTTGTGGAAGTTCAAGGCTTTTGTGGCTCTCCCTCAGCTCCTTTTTTTAAAAAAAATGAAATTCATCAACGAAGAGCATTAATCAGCTTTGGCTTACAGGTGGCATTTTTGCTTCCAGTTGTGGACAATTAGAGGCACAGTGTCAACTGGTCATTAATTAGGTTGTGTAAAGCTCTGTGGATACACACTGCTTTTTTGTGACATCAAAAAATTCTCATGACGAATGGGACTGTAACATGTAGACATGTCCTGGTTTCTTCTCCTTTTAAACCAGTTTCCTAGTTCAGAGGAAAAGGTGTAGAATAAATGGACACTGGAAGTAAGGAGTGTGGTTCCACTGACAAAACCACCAGACAATTGAAAATCAAGTGGAATCAATGGTGTGTTTTTAATTCGTGTGTTGTTAATTCATATGTTCAAACCTGGTAGCATGGCTAAGGGAAGGGTGTCTCGGTCTCCACAAATATTAACTGATGAAATTTAAAATTAAGATTTATGGTGCTATTGCCATCATAACTTTGTCCAATAGGATTTCTTCTGGATTTATAAACTATCAAAACCACCTTAGTGCTGGTCTTTACTAGGTGATCCATAAATCTTTTCATGATAGAGCCTCAAGATAGCATTCAAATTTTGACCGGATGTTATGGTTAAAAATGGGATATTTTTTCTCAGAGAGAAATCTTTTTCATGGTCATGACTTCCCCTAGCCACCAAAGGCCTGTTCTAAGGCTGCAAAATAAAACTCCCAATAAATATATTATCATTGTGCAATAAAAAAGCTCTGCCAAAAAGACAAAAAACAAAACAAAACAAAACAGCAGCATATGAAATCCCAAGGGATGTCATTTCTTAGCCTGAAAAATATCACTTCTTGATGAGAAAACAGGCAGTCATGAGCTGCACATTGTTAGATTATTCTTCTGGGTTTCTTGGCAGTCAGTCCGGAAAATCTATTTCTTCAGTATAAATATATATATATATATAATCTTAGTNTCATACTTCGTGAATCATTGCTATAACTCTCAAGCTGGTTTCCATGAAGACTCTCTTTAATGTTTTTTTGTTCCTAAAAAAATGGTAACATTTCAACTTCTGCTTCCTGGGGAATGATTTTGCAAAAAAATTAGGAAGACAGAAAA
This sequence comes from Ploceus nigricollis, assembly GCA_013399945.1. Lineage (NCBI taxonomy): Eukaryota > Metazoa > Chordata > Aves > Passeriformes > Ploceidae > Ploceus > Ploceus nigricollis. The sequence continues at coordinate 83,804 of VXBC01012131.1, forward strand.
TGTTCCATGAGCTTCCAAAGTGTAGGTAGCAAGAGTATTTATTATTATGCTGGGAGAGAAACAAAAGGGATATAAAAAGTGATTCACAAGGACAAAAAACAATCTGTTATTCAGTGGAAGGAGGAAGAGATTCCTTCCATGGACACATCGTGCCATTTTTTATTTTTAAATGTCTTCTCTTCCATATTCTTTGGGTGGTATACTAGATGAGGTAAATGCTGTACAGCAATTATTAGGTTCATTTGAAAGATGGAAATTAAATAAAACAGCAAAGTGTAGCACACCAAGATGACGTATGCTTATAGAAATGCATGTGGCTGACCAGTCTTCATAGCAACTGGATTCTTCTTATTTGTGTGAATTTCACCAACTGCATCTTCTGCCTTCATTTCTTTTCTTCTTTTTTTTTTTTTCTATTCAATTTTGTATTGTTTTCTGGGATCTTTTAAACCAATATTATGCCCCACTGACAAATTTTCCTATAGGCATGTGATAGCCATCAAGAGAACAATTAGATGAAATGGATTGGATGAAATAAAACTCCCAAAGGAGCCCCTTAAGAGCTAGAAATCCTATAAACTTCCTACTGAAAGGTAACCCAACTTGTGATTTTGTCTTTTAAAGTAAAATATTAGGGATGCTTTATAGATTTGAAGCATTTTTCATTATGGGAAAGAAAGGTTCACTGTCTTCTTAGGCTATCAATATGTATTTGTGAGGCAGCAATAATTCTTCCAACGAATTTCATGTTTCCATTGAAATGTCTTCACTTTTTTTGAGCAAAGCAAGAATTTCAGAATGATACGATGTGGATGAGATCTAAAAATAAAGTCTCTTGGCAATTGTGTTAAAATAAGTATTGCAACTAGCTTGATGTAAACAGGAGGAGAACCATTTCCTAAAAATTACTTCTACTACTCTCTAATAAAAATTACTTCTACTGCCTCTGGGCATAATCACCCAGGTGGAGAAATGGCACCTGCTCTTCTTTAAGTTATTTATCATTTCTGTGGGGGAAAAAAAATCACTGGAGAGCACATCCTTATCTGCAGGGAAGAGGTCAGTACTGCTCTATTCCTGTCTTTGGTATGTCTGCATAGCTATTTGGTTGATGGTGCAATAAGAATTATTATAAATAAGAATGATGACATTCATGGACAATGATGCATTTAAGTCTGTTGCAATTAGCTGTTCCTCACTCTAACACAAAACTTCTGGCATTAGACCTCCTCGCACCTTGGTTTATCCACCTGTGAAATGAGGGGAAAGATACTGACCTCTCTTGTAAAGCTAGTCTGAGATTTACTGCTGAAAAGCACCTATCTACAAATTAGGCAGACTATTTAATAGCACATGTAACAAGAGTACAAACTCCACTGGCTTGTAAATTCTCATTTGGGAGACGCACTCTTGTGACATTCACTCCTGTCTGAACTCAACTAAAAGAGGTCATTTTACCTGAGACTGCCAGAGAGTTTAAAATTTTACCTGGTTTTCAGGACATCTCTTATTCCTGAATTAGGCACTGCCCCTGGGGGCAAACATAAATTCTACTTTGAGAATGTCATAAGACAAAAGGATGATAATAACAGAATCATAGGACGACTCTAGTTGGAAGGGATCTTAAAGCCCATCCACTCCCACCCCCTGCCATGGGCAGGGACACCTTCCACTATCCCAGGTTACTCCAAGCCCTGTCCAACCTGGCCTTGGACACTTCCAGGGATCCAGGGGCAGCCACAGCTGCTCTGGGATAATTACAGAAAGTATGATGGTTTCTAGTTACAAAAAGATGTTGGAAAAATTAGTATCCTTCTGTGTGAAGGGTCAGTACGAAAGGGTCTTTTAACGCTGCCAGGACACATGCACAAGGGCCTGCCAGCAATCCTGGGATTCCTCTCGCACACTGTCAGGAGCAAAAAAGTCCGGCAAAACCATGTTACACACAAGAAAAGAGGTGTCCTTGGTGCAGGAGGTCTACTGGTAGGATCACTCCAGCCATCTGGATGGCCCTTCAGCCACCTCCTTCTGAGGTCATTTCTTCCTGATGACAGTAGAGTGACAGCATCCCCTGGGTGTTTAATAACATCATCTGCAGTTATTCAGTTTAGTTGCAGATGCTCACCCTCCTGTCTTTACCTTGTAGCATTTACCTGTGTTTCATATAGCAGTGGAGGCAAAGTGCTTGGTGAGTAAGTTTATAATATTTTTTCATTCAGAATTTATATATAGGTGGAATATGACTGGGAACCTAATGAGCTACTTTGTAATTTGATGAAACGGTGTGACCTGCCAAGGGACTTAGCCCAAGGAGTTTTGTGTGCTAATCTGATGCTAAGCACAAGGAGGACTTCAGGGATATCAGCTTCTCCTGGGTGTCTTGCCCACCATTGCAACTGCAAGGCTATAATTAACATCAATCATGCCAGAGAAATGGAAGACCAAAAGGTACCTGGGGGGCTACAGTGATGAGAATGAGAACCTGTGCTAGCCAACACTGTCACTGGGGAGTAATTAGGTCCTCTACAAATCCTAGTAGGAGTCTCACATCTCCAGCAACATTCTGGCACATCTTGCTTAAACACTGAGTACAAGCTGACTGAGGACTCCACTAGAGATGGTTTAATACTGAGAGTTAATAAAAAGGGGAGAGCTGCCAGCACTTTGGACAGCATTCTTGGAGTGAGAATTAATCCTTCTTCCTTGTAATATTTTAACTAGTGTGAATACACCAATACCAACCACATTTTAAGTATCCTGCTTAATGATTCATGATGAATCAGAGGATGCAGCCGCCCTGTGCTCTGCTCAGGTAGGGTGTGAAAGTGAAGTAGAAAGTGCCATCAAGTCATAATAGTACACTTGGTTTGTAAACCCCATTTCATTCCCTATGTTTCAAATCCTTACCAGTATTAATTAATTAAAACCTTGCCACAGCTCTATGAGTTGAGCAAGGACTGTTATCTCATTCTATCAGCCAGTGAGCGTGGAGACCCTGGAGGTCTCCACATTGAGACTATCTGCTTTAGGCACTCAGTTTATTCATTGCAACATCTAAAATAAAATAGGTGCTTGGCTCCAGCAGAATGAGTCAGATCTCTTAGGGCAGGTGCCTATGCAAACCATACAGGCAAGGCAGTGACAGATGCCTCTGAAGTAGGACCCAAGTGATGTTCACACGTTTCTCCATCAACAGAACAGAGAGCTGTAGGCCCTTCATGGGGTGATTTAATGTGGTTACATGCAGCCACTCCAGGCATAAGCACTAGGAAGTATTATTCTCACAAGTGTGGCTGGGTAATTGCTTTATTCAAGGCTCAACAGTGCGCAAACCTGCTTATGTGATAATCAAAATATAAATTCCCCTCTGAAGGGCAAGCACCTGGGTTGTAGGATAAGTGGGAGGAAGTAAAAGATAGTAATGATTTGAGCACTTATCCTGAAAATAGAAATGTGGAGATCTAGGCTGTCCAGAACAAGGGGGGCTGGCCCCAGCACTTCCCATTGCCCCAGCTATTGCAGGAGACAGGTAAGGCTGGAGTGGAGGCACTAAGGTCAACCACTCAACAACCAGCAGTGCAGGATGCGGAAACTAGAGAGATCAACCCAGTAAATAGGGAGGTCTTTTGCTTGTGAAGCTTCTGCTGCAGAGCTCTATCAGATAAATGGCATGAATTGAGTTAGCAGGGGAACAGGCCTTCCCTGGTGACCCAGACTTAGCTGCCACTTAGGAATGCCTGGGTGCTTCCACGCTGCCAGACTGACATGTCTGGCATGTCTCCTGTATCCTGGTACCCGGGTCCTCCACACTCTGCAGTTATTAGCTGGCCATTAGGGAGCCATTTTTTTCCATCTGAGAAGAAAGCTGGGCATAGCTGACCTGTGTACTGCAGGTTCTGTTCCAGGCACAGCCTCGACAAGCACCACACAGCTTTGTCTCTTTACCTGGTGCAATATTGCAGTGCTAGCCTGAAGCCTCAAACCCTAATAACCCTCCTGTCACTCCCCAGAGCAAACAGGAAGCACACGGCTGCAGAAAAAAAAAACATTTTGGCATCTGTACTAGGAAACAAACAAACAAACAAAACTCAAACACAAACTCCCAAACCTACAAACCCAGAAATACTTAGAATTTTGCCCCAGGTCTACAGGGAGGTGTTGTCCAGTGGAGAGCAGGTTCAAGTGTTGTGCAGTGTGCATTATCTGCCAGCTCCAGCTGCTAGCAGCTCTTAGCTGTGTGAACAAAAACCAGCCTGCAACTGTCAAGCAGTTCAGAGATATAGACTGTCTTTCTGCTTTGGACCACATAAAGAATATGAACATGCTCCAAATTTCTCTTGCTGAAGTGTTTTGTGCTAGCTCGATATCACCTGAAAGTGATGGGTTTGGTCAAACTGTGGCTTAATGAGGCAGGTCCTTTTCACAGCTTGGGAGATACTAGCAGCCTCTTACCCACTTGTGAGTCATGATGGACTGTCACAGGCTGTCAGTCACTGAACACAAATGAAAACATATGCTTTTGTCTTTATGTTCCTCTCTAATGTTTACAGGTCTAACACACACTGTCCAGATTTACATGTAATACTCAGTTTCTCTGGGAGGTAGGTTCCCCTTCAGATGAAACAGACTGAGCCATTCCCTGGGACTTAGACACTTCTAGTTCATTCTCACAGGGACTTAAGTTGACTCATGAATGGTCTAAATCACAATCACTGACTTCTTCAAGCTATGCAGTGTCTCAGGAACAGAGCTGAGAAAACGACTCATGAGTTCTGAACCTGGGCTTGAGCCTGATTTATTACCATTTTTACCTGCTAGGGGTTTCTTTGATCTCAGCAAGACTCTTCACTGATCAGCAGCAGAGAAGGAGAATTTGGGTTAATGCATGCTCTACCCACTCTTTAACATAAGAGTGGCTCCTATTAGCTCTTCAGCAGTTTGTCTTTTTGTGCAAGAACTTGCACAGCTGACTTGGCTAAACTTTTAATGGGTGCGCTTCTCATGTGGGAGGAAATGTTAAGCACTGCTTATTGTTACTTAGAATTACACACCCAAATGCCATAACTCCATCCAGAGTTCCCAGGCTACACTACTATATCACAAATAAGATCTTCCTCACCGCCTAAAGTAATGTCATGATGCAGTGTGGGAGCCAAGGAATGCTGGGTTTGCAAAACACACACATTGCTTCAGATTGCAATGAATTCATTAAAGAGGAGATCAGGCAGCAAACCATTAATTTCAGTGCAATATATATCCCTGCTCTTCTTATTTACCGAGATGTTGTCTCAGCAGATCAAATCAATGAAATTACAGCAGTGTACTGACAGCAGCCGATATCTGCCTAGTATCTTGGGGAGGCATCCCTTTATCAACTGCTTCCAGCTTTTGCCTGACACATCTCCACTGTTTTGTCTGTTCTGCTGGAAATAGGAAAGTTAAAGTTTTTCAGTGTAACTGGCTGAGTCAGAAGCTCCTGTGGGCAGCCAAAGCACAGGCATACATATTGACTGCCCTGTGAGCAGTAAACCCAGCCCCACCATGCCAGAGGAGGTGTGCTGCTCTCCCTGGGTACACTTCTGGAGGCCACGTGTAGGGCGTACATGACTCCACCCTCAGCTGAGGTGGGAAACTTGTTCAAAGTGGTTTTGAGGTTTTGTTAAGAAGCAAAACAGGAAATCTGTATGAATTTGGAGTTTAACTAATTTTTTTTAACTAGTTGCTCTCCCAGACTATTTTTTTTTTTTTAATAAAAATTAAATAAATATCTGGATGATAGACTTTCTGCAACTGACCTCATTCCTAGTTTTTACTGGTGCAGATGAGACTTCAGGCAGTAAAGACACTCTGTAATAGCCCAGGAATTTTTTTTCTTTCCTTTTTTTAGCAAATCAAACAACTCAAAGGCTGTGTCAACTTACTTAAGTGCTCTTTATGCCAACTAATCATAGCTGGTATGAAAAACAATGCTGACTATCGCTCCCTTTCCTGCCTACAGAGGAGGCGGGGAAGGCCAGAGACACAGAGCTGTAATGGCAAGTCTGTGCCATCTGGAGAAATTCTGTATCCTCAGCTCAGCTGCTTAGGACTGAATTCCCTCAAAAAATCAGTGAAGAGGACAACACCAGAGGGGCAAAAAGCACCAGAACAAGCCTTCCTGAGCCGACAGGCTCATACCCAGTACCATCACCACTGCTCAGGGCATCTGGTGCCTCTGTCCCTTCCTTCCTCAACTTTTCCTCTGGTAACTATGAAAACTACAAGAGCTGGTTTAATAGCCTGCAGTAGTGTGGGCCCTCCCCAGTGCTGAGAAAGCTATGGTGAAACCACCAAGTTTCCCCATGAGATGGGGATGGGAATGGGAATGTTATTCCTACCGACCTCAATGTAGGACCTAATCACAATAAAAACTCCATCAGCAGCACCACAAGCTACTGAGGTTTGTGGTACATTGCTGATTCACATTCTGTGACACTTTTTGCTGAGCAAACTCTACCCAGGTGTCTCCACAAGTGTGTCTTCTGTTCTGTATAAGGCTGAGTTTGGGTCAGATTCTCTGAGGAGATAGTCTGTTGTCATTCACAAGCCGCCACACTAAGACAAATGAGTTACTTGGTGTAACTCAAATTGGCTGAGCTGTATTTTGCAGTTGGGATCCCAACAAGCTCCTCACAGTTTTCTCCCAGTTTATTTAAGCTGCCTCTCTGTGCGGCATAAGGAACAAGCAACACTTTCACCACTGCTCCAGCATCACTCTGACGTCAGCACTTTGATTTGATTTTCTGTCACTGTTCTTACAGATTAAATTTCAACCAGTGACCCACAGCTTGATAGCTCATTAGCAAATCCCTTGGAGCCATCCAGTCCTGCCCTTGCTTGACAGTTAACTCTGCATTGCACATAGTCCTGAAGCCTCCTGAAGGCTGCACTGCACCATGAGAGAGCTCGGGCAGACTCAATGCAGCTGCAAAAGCCTATGGGCTTTTAAGCCTAAGGGCTTAAAACATGCCCAGGTGCATGTTTTAAATGACAAATCACTAATGATTCTTATTATGAGTCCTTGGGTCATTTCAAGTCGTTGAAGTTGTATAAAGACTCCTCCATGGACAGTCAAAGCTTTACTTTCCCATCCCTCCTCTCAGCCCTTTATCTACAAGGGAATTATTCTGACTTCCTTCTTGTTGAGACCTTAAAACAAGACATTCCTTCTCCTTTTGTTGTTCAACGTCAATATTGCAATCATGCAGACTGAGCCCTTTTAAGTTTTCTCTTGCTGTGATACATGGATATAAAACTCCAGGAAGGCAGTGGGAATGGAAAAGCAGCCTTAGATCATGTTCTGGAGGTCAGGTCCCAAGTCTCAGTTTTGCAGCTGAGTAGGTCAGGATGCAGGTTGCCCTGAGTGCATCAGGATCCCTCTCACTGACAGATGCCTTAAGTTCAGATTTCCCTATGCCCAGCTTTGAGTCACACTGATCATCAGGTTTGTAACAAAGGTGCAGACATGGTTCAGTTTTACGTCCTCCATGCATCCAAACAGACTGCTTGCCTTGCATCTACACTATTAGTGCCAAGAAATAGCATTGTGTACAGTGCAGAGCTAAAGAAAACAGGCTTCCCTCTAATTCTTCTTAAACTGCCACTTACACAAGTACCCAGGCTGGCACCATCAGAGTCTTAACAGACCCACTCCCTCTAAGCTAAGAAAATCTTATTAATGTTGAACCAAGTCTATTTTCAGCACCTGGCAGGTTGAACACGGACAGAAGGACCCTGGCATGCCCAGTGTCCTGCTCTGGTGTGCCACTGAAGCTGTGGATGGGACTTTCCAGCCCCACACTGTCCTTTTGCCTCAGTAGATACTCCACTCCTGAAGTCAACCTCCCTAATTTCAATGGGGAAACACTTGATTTATGCTGGGCTGAGATGAGAATCTGGCCATGGTTCTTTATCGCCTTTTAAAGCCAAGAGCCCAGCAGAGGCCAATTGTGTCTGACGTGAAGCAGCTGCACACCCAACGTGGAATCTGCACAACTTCATAAACTAGCAGTGGTCTGAATAAAAACTTCAAACAAGACATTCTGGCATTGGCCAGAGAGAGTGAAGATAAATTGCTGGGAGACGCCAAGTTGTGAAGGAAGAACTGCTTGACTGTTGGACAGAGAGCAAAGTAAGAAGCAGAAATTAGGCAGGGTGCTGGGAGGCTTGTAACACTCCCAAAAAGCAAAAGGGTCACAGAATTTAATTTGATTAATTCATCGCTGGTCTAAAAGACTTTGTGCTGAGCCTCAGGCAGTGCAATAAACATACAATCATTAAGAGAGGAAATAAAAGTTAGGTTGGGTGATAAATAGTCCTGCTTCCTCTCCCACTCCAGCTTCCCTCCTGTTTCTTCTCTCCTTGGTCAGGGCAGACACTGGAAGCAACACAGTAAATCAAGAGGTAGCCTTAAAACAACAACAACAATGACAAAACTCACTGTATCTAAATTGCCTTAGTCAAAACACTTTCAAGGAAAGCTTTGCTTCACTTTCCCCACCAGCAGCATGCCCCTTTAGGATACACCATAGGCAGAAAAGAGCAACAGTCATGCTGGCTTGCTCTCCTCTCCACAGGACTGATAGAACACTTGGTGGAAAACAAGAAGGACATTTATTCTAAAGGGGCCAGATAATGCTTCTGGAAGTAATTTCAGTAGTTTGGGTTTGCTTGGTTTGTTTGTTTTCCTAAACATTCAGGGTCCTAAACGGCTGTTTTGATGAATGTAACTGTATTTACAAATAATGGGGTTTTTTTTTAAAGTTCTGATGGTAAGTTTTATGGGCCAGATGGCACAAACACTCGCCTTGTAACTGTACAGTACTTGTCCCTCATCACGGGACACAGTGGGAGGGAAAAAACCCCTACTAAAACTGGGGCTTGGAAAACTTTTGCAGTTGCTGAAAGCCATGTAGGAGCCTGAGGTGTTTGAGCAAACCCCAGCAGAGACAGAGCTGAGGAAAGGGAAGGTGGTTAATAGCCCATACATCCTCAGTCAGTGAAACTCTTACCTGGCTCTTCTCCTGTCCACTTCAAGCACTGCCATGGGTCTAACGCTGTATTCACTGGGCATTAATGAGTATCAGAGCTCACTGTGGCACTGTATGGCAGGAAACTGCTTTTATCCCCTTCACCCACTCAAACACTGAGGTTAACTGCAATTACGACATTTTTTTCTGCAGTTACATGAGAAAACTAAGATATGGAAGATGGGCCTGAAAATCCTAGACCATACATCAGTCTGTCTCTGAATTTATGCACATAGTGCCATACAAAACACAGGTCCTATTGAGTCAAATCCTTTCTACTGAAGAAAGCCAGGTGACTTATTTATGTGTTTTGCAGGATATCTATTCAACTTCCTGCATCACACGATATTCACTTATCCTCTCTTGTTTCAGTGTGCAAAGGTTCATCCACAAGTATATATGCAAGACCCAGCCAGAAACAGGCATTCATTTTATGTCTTTAAGCTGGTCAGGTGAGAGAATGTTCATCACACATGATGTTCATAGAAACACAGAAGCATTAAAGATGGAGAAGGCTTCTAAGGCCACCAGGTCCAATCATTCCCCCAGCACTGGTGAGGCCCATCACTAAATCACCACTTTTCATGTTTTTGGACACTTCCAGGGACAATGACTCCACCACTTCGTTGGGCAGCCTGTTCCAATTCTTAACAACATTTTCAGTGAAGAAGACTTCCATAATATCCAATCTAAACATCCTCTGAAGCAACTTGAGGTCATCTCTTCTTTTCGTATTTTTTGTTACCTGAGAGGAGAACAACCCTCACATGGCTGCCCCTCCTGTCAGGGAGTTGTGGAGAGCCTAAAGGTCCCCCCTGAGCCTCCTTTTCTCCAGGCTGAGCCCTCCCCATGTCCCTCAGCCCCTCCTCATCAGACTTGTGCTCCAGACACTTCTCCAGGTCTTTTGCCTTTCTCTGGACATACTCCAGCACCTCAACATCCTTCTTGCCGTAAGGGACCCAAAACAGTGGGTCAAACTGCATGGTCCTACTGTTCCCACTCTCGCTGAAATAGTGCATTCACTGAAGAGTAATGAACCAACATTGTGATTCCAGACCTATGTAAAATAATAAATTATTTGTGGAAGGTATTATCATATGAAAAATCAGCAAAGTTTAATTAATAAGGCAATTGGCTAGTACTCTTTACCCACATCTGCCACATATATTTAGAACAAATATGCTTATCCACTACTGAGATACCGATCCCTTCTCAGTGTAAAACTGTGACTGATCAGGGCTAAAGATGATACTGATTCCTTCAAGAGTGAAACCAGCACCGTACAAAGTGGAAGAGGAAAGGTCAAGTCAGAAATTCAAGTCAGGAGAAATTCAGCTTGTAGCACTGCTGGAGGGGGGAAAGCCTTGAGGAGGGAATTGAGGGGGGAAAAAAAGCATTGAGAGGGGAAAGCCTGGGAGCCTTGTAGGTAAGTTAAGCATTAATTTATAAAGGGTGTTTTTCATGCTAGCTATCCAGCATTCAGAGATTGATGATTACTGCTTTCCTAATAGCTACATAAGATTAACTATATATTCCTGTAAATATACTATGTGTGGTGTCTGTGCTGTATCTGATAAAACCAATGCACTTCGTAGCTGATCTTTGAGCCATGATACCCAACACGCAAGCAAAGCAATCTTTGTTCATATAATCATTGTTTAAAAAAAAAAACAGGAGGCATAAATAGTGTGACAGTAAGGTAGCACGGACCTTGATTAGTCTCACTACAAAGAAAAGCAGAAATGTAGCCCTGCATATAGCAACTCTCAACCTGTGCTTCACCTCCAGCTACATCCTGACCAGCAGTGATTGTAACTAGGACATAATCTGACAGGTTGTACATGCAAATTGCCATCTTATCTATGAATCTTAAAAGGTTAAATGTGCTTTTCCTCATTATTCCACCTAAGGAAAAATGTGAGACAAACAATCTTGCTTTTTTTTCTGTGGGACAAGCTATGGCACTGAGACTGCTCATCAGCAATGGAAGTCTCTTCTCCAGCATCACGAAACAGGCAGACACATGACAAGGAGACGTGGAGTTTGCCATGAGGGCCTCTTTAAAACAGCTCTACTCTCAGTCTCCCCAGCCCAGCTGCAGCACCAGTCTGTGACCTCTCCCTGGGTCCCTCACCTGGGGCTTCAGTGACTCCTGAAAAGCAGATGAAAGGCTCAGCCATCCAGCTGTGCACAGTGCCTCAGGTCACACAGTGCCAGAGGGACTCCAGGACTGTTTTGCAAGCATTTTGAGGTGTACCTCTGACTGTGGGAAGGAAGCAGTCAATTGAGCCAATGCTTGGTGCACACAGCTTGACAGCTCAGTCTAGGACGTGCCCAGGTGTCTGTGGCAAGGCAGAATCTAAAACACTTTCTGCTGTATTCTTGTCTGTAGACCAGGCTAATGCCACTGGAATAGTCTTCAGCTAAATAGAAAAGCACTGTTACATTAGTTTTGATTAATTAGCCTTTCTAAATGCAGGAGGGTTGGATGAGCACAAGAAATTTAGCAAAAATAACAATTTCAGAAAAAGGCACCAGGATGCAACAGTACATGAGGAGTGGGTGGGAAGAGTTATTATGGAAGGAAGGAGCACCAACTTCTGCAGAACAATGGTGTGGAAACAGGCTGCTGGAAAATTAGCCGTATGCACAAACACTGCACATTTAGCCTAAAGTGGTCCCAAAAGATGTACATTGGCTGAAAGCTCATAAGGTCTCCACTAAAGAATGGCCAGTGATAGTCCAGGTTGGTGCAGGACAAGAAATGGACTTTTCCTGTGACCAACCAAAGTAACTGGTCACACTCCCTTAATGGGTCCATTCACTTCAGGCACAGATTTCCACATCAAATCACATAATCGTGAAATAGTTTGGTTGGAAGGGACCTTTAAAGGTCATCTATTTCCAAACCTCCTGGGCTGAGCTGGGACACCTTCCACTAGTTTAAGAACTGGAATCTCAACCAAGTCCATGAACAATTCCAGGAATAGGGCATCCATGATTTCTCTGGGAAACTTGTGCCAGGCACCTTTCTTGACCCAGGACAGCAACCAGCTTTCTCCAAAAGGTATGAAGGACAACTCTTCCTTTTATGGCCTATATCTTTCTAGATAGTAAAATCATACCTAGGCTTAAAGATTGCACAACAGGACTGTTTTCTACCATAAGCAGGACCACTATTTATCACCAAGGAACACCAAACTTCTCAGAAATGGCTAAGCGCTGTCACAACAGAAAAAAAACCATAAATTATCAACAATACAATGGTACCTGCAGCTGCATACCACACTGAAAAAAATTGCAGTGCCTGAATCACCAAAAAACCATAAATGGTTCTGTCATCCCTTTCATCACAGATATATCCACTGAGTGTGGGTAGGTTTTGCTACATATTTTATCTCCAGAAGAATGCAATGAAGTTGCAAATGGCAGTACTTAGCCCACCAAAATGCCACTGCAGTAGAGATAACACTGAAATTGTGATATAAATCTAATTTCAGCTTTCATCTGAATATTCAGAATGTCTCCTCTCATCTCTGTTATATATTATTTTTAACTTGTGAAAGCTGACAAATACTGAAAGGGAAGGGCAATCAGGCTATGGAAGTTGCCTCCTGGGATGGACATATATGTCCTCATATGGCTTTTTTTTTTTTTTTACCTTATATTTTTCTGATTAGTCAATCTCCTCAGGGAAATACAAGGTGAGTTAGGAGGAAGAAGGTGAAGGTTATCATGGAAGAGAGCAATCCTCCCTCTGTGGGAACTGGTTAAATAGTTATGGCTAGACTCAAGTGCAGACCTCTGCTGGTAATCCCAGTGAAGGTCAAAGGCAGAGAGGGAAAAAGCTGCATTAAGATCTTAGGCATTCATAAGCAGACAGATGTTTCTAGGCTTTAATGAGCAGTCTTGGCTCCAGGCCTTTCTTGGCAGAGCTGTTCAGTTTTAGTATTTTCCTTGTAGTGCAAGGTATTGCTCTGGTTATCTGGCTTGGCTTAGCTAACTGCTGATGATTTTTCCATCTAAATAATAGCATGACAATGAAGAACTAGATTAATAATCTGAGAGTTGATGGATTAGGTCATAGGGAATGCTGTGCGGCTGTAATCATGAAGAGCAAAAATAAATAAAAATAGTAATTTCAGTTTAAACAAGAGCTAGTTTAAAAAGTTTAAACTGCAAATCTAATGGCACTCCCATGACAAGTTCTAGCCTCCATCTTATACTTTTATTGTCATGGGGAATAAACTGAAGGAAAATAACATGAAATTGACTTTTTCTTTACTAATTCCATCTTCAAATCAGTCTGGTGGGGATCATGCCCCTACTTTGGAAAGTAATTTGAGTTCAACACTGTTGGGAATTTTGACAGTTTGCTATGCCTTAGTGAAATATATTGAAAATTACAGCTTTAGCAAATATCTTCTGTTCAAAAAGCAAAAAGGCTACAAATGCAAAGACTGTTAACAAACTGTGGAAAATGTGAACTTATATTAAAAAAAATTGAAAAATAAGCTTGTTAAACACTTTGAAGCCTTTTAATCCTATGTGCCAGGACACAACTTCCTTAATGAAATAGCCACTGCAGCACTTGGTGGAGAATACCTTTGTTCCTTGTCAAGCATGTTGCAATTCTGATGTTCAGAGACTTATTTAAATCTCTTTTCCTATTTTTTTGGATGGATCATTTTTTGATGTCACAACTGGTCTAATATAATATGATATCATGAATGGAAATGTTTTCTTGGGGTAATCTGTCATTTCAGACTGCTTTTCACTACATTCTGGTCTCAGTGAAGGAATTGGAGATGTTTAGGTGGCTTAAGCATGAGCAGTCTTTGGAACTTTATCAGTTACAAGTCAGTAAAACAATTTAGAGCCTTACTTTGGCAAGTTATACGAATTCTCTACTCCTGTGTTCTCAGTTAATTTTCTTCTAATTTTGAAGGCTATCAGCTACTTTTCTTTGAAGCTCTTTTTTAGCATATCAGAATCTCATCCACTACTGGTTGGTTCAGAAAAGCTCACCCCTTTCCAGACCTAAGTGTGAAATCTGCTTTGTGATAAATATCTGATGGTGTAGAAGCACTGGGCTTGCTCCCAAGCTAAATTAATTTGTAATGCACCAAAACACCTGCCTCTGTTTCATCACAAAAGCAGCTCCCTATTGTAAAGTACAATTCAGTCTCTCAGGCAAGATTCAGATTCCCTTTTTCCCCACTCTGCAGGAGAGGAACAGATGTCCTTAGCAGCTGAAAGGAGCTTCCTTCCTCTTCATCTACCCAGCTTATATTTCCAAGTCATGAGACCTAAAACTCTTCAGAGTCCACTGGAGAGGGTTTGTTTCCATGACACCGGTCCCTTCCTACAGCCACTCAATGCTCAGGATAATTATTTTACATGACACCTGCGGACTGAAAGTGACCAATTTACATTAGGACTCTACCGAGGATCTCCAAATATTCAGTCCAGTGGGTGGGTGCCTCTGGATCAGCAGTAGAACACATGAACAGGACACAGATACAGCTTCACAGCTTCCCATCTCTCTGGTCCACCCCATCAACAAATGGGTTTTGGTCACTTTATGGGCCAGAGCAGAGACTCTCTGCTCTTCTCCCAAATGCTGGACAGTCACTTTGATCATGTGATGTTAGACACTGATTAGAGGGATGACCACCTTGCCAACAGGTATTACAATTGCTGCTGTTGCAGAATGTAATGGTCAGATTTTAGGAAGAAATGCAACAAGCCACGAGTGATAGGTGAAGGTAGGACAAATATTTATAAAAGTGCTGTGTAACAACTCAAAGACTTGTAAAACTTTGGGCTTAAGGAGTGGCCAACTTTCTTGTTGATCTCCCCTAAGTTTGGATGAAGAATGACAGTCAGTTACAAAAGCCAGAAATGCTATTATCTCATAAATGTATTTGTTGCAAATGGTAAGTACCTCTTTGTTCAGCATTGAAATTTAAGTGCAGTAAATAGTCAAAGTAAAATAAAGTAAAACAAAGCTTACCTGAAGAGGCTGAAGAATCAAAAGTACTTCTGTCCTTCCTATTTGTCTTGAAGGGCTGAATGTCCTTTTCCCTGTAAGTTCCAAACCCTTCAAAGCTTCTTCTTTTATTCCCACTTGCATCATTGTCCCGCTTCTCACTTGAGGAATTTATTTCACCAAACATGTCCAGGGACTCTGACCTTCCATTACTCTCAGTATTACCAGAGTATCTCTTTGTGCAAGAGTCAATGGGATCACTGCTTGAGTCACTTTTATCTTTACTCTGTGACCACTGCTGGGCATCAGAAAGTGATAGCGTAGACAGCGTATCCACTTCAAAGTTACTCTTTGAGCCTTTGTGCCCGGTTTCACAATGCTGGTGCTTCTGCTTCTCCTTATGCTTGCTCTTCTCATTGAGCAAGGACAGGTCTTTGTCTGAGCCACTCAGCCTCTCGTTGATGGCGTGGCTGGAGAAGCCAGTGGACTTGTTAGCAAAGAGACCACTCAGATCTTCATGAGTCCCCAATATCCGCTCATCCTTATGCTTGTGCTTATGTTTGTGTTTCCTTTTGTGAAGTCGGCCACTTGAAAGGCTTGTTCCTCCAACCTTCGGAGGAGCCAAAGAGGACTGCATGTCTCCAAGGCCCATTCCCACAGGGGTTTGTAGGTGCACTCCGTGTTTTGCTTTGTGTTTGGCAGTGGTGGACATCTTCATATGAGAGCTTGCATGGAATTGGGGTGGGGGCACAGTAGGTCTCATAAATGGGGAAGCCGCTCCAAGCGTGTGAGACAGGTACAAAGGAGCTGGATACTGACCGTAGTAACCAAGATTCATCATAGGCATTGATGTGTAAGGCATTCCATAGGGTGCATAGTAACTCCCACTGGGAATAGGGTAACCGAACCCTTGTAAAAAAGGCACCTTTGTCATGGTGTCATTGGTTTTGGCAGGTCTACCACGCTTCTTCTTAGACTTCATATCAGAGGTCCTGCGAAGATAGAGCAATGGGTCATACTGGATATATGGCACAGGGTAGTAGTGATCAAAATTAATCCTGAAGATGCTGGGATATGGATTTTCATGATAAAATGTATAACTTCTATGGGAAATCCTGAACACTTGAAACTTATTGATGAGTTCCTCAAGGTCTGCCAGAAACTGGAGGTCATCTCTGTTCTGCAGGCTTTTCCTTTTCCTCTTGTGCTTTGGCTTTTTAATACTTTCATGAGAGAGAAAGTTATCCACAATGAGATGCTTCTGCCGGTGACCATGCCTGTTCTTTGTGCTGGTGTCAGATGGGATAGCCTCTGGATTGTCCAGGGTGCAGAAATCGAAGGAGTATCTCCGGCGGGATTCGGAGCTTTTCTCGGCTTGGTCAGAGGTACTGTTGTTGTCTGTACCTATCCCACTGTCGCTCGGAATGGTTTCCTCGCTGTGAGACTCACTCACTGGCGACAGCGTGACTTCTTTCAGAGAACCTATTTCACAGAGGTGAGAAGGTGAATTAGCCATTAGCCTGGGTGGAGACAGCTTCCAAGTTCCACTGTGCATTCCTTTCTGGGTTTTTGTAGGAAGAGCACTGATAGGTTGAAGATTTGGCATAGTTTTTAACTCTGAAAAATTAGTTTCAGTGCTTGCAGGGCTGAGGTTGCCGTTGATCCCCACTAATTGTGTTGAAAGCGGATGAATAGCTGCTGGTGACGATGCCACAAGTGACTGCAGGTTGGAAGGCACTGCTGGGTTTTCTGGCTGGCTGGAAACAGGCCTTGAGTGCTTGATGGCTGTCTTAGGTTCTTCCGGCTGAGGCTGCAGCTCTGCCCTTGGCTTTCTGCCCCGTTTTTTACCAATGTAGATAGTCCCCCTCTTGCTGACATTGATCTGCTTCCCTAGCCTGGCATCAATAGTGGTCGGCCCAGCACTAGATGGTGGCTGGACTTTTGCTTTCAGAGCTATGCTGCTGGAGCAGGAGGACAAGATCTGATTGAGAATGTTCTTCCTCTTGAGGGTTTTCATTTTATTTATGGTCTTGATGGTCTTCTTATCCAAGACCCCAAGTTTCCCGACCTTTTTGTGAAATTTGAGTTCACTGATAGACTTGTCCTCTCCTGGAACCATTTGGGCAAACTTGGCCAGATTCCTTCTCCTCTTCCTTTTCTTTGTTCCTGGAAATTCACGATTGATTGGGCTCACTGGGCTGGTGGAGGTCCCCTCATGAATGGTTTCAACAGTGAGCAAAGGCTGTTTCTTTGGTCGTCCTCTTTTTTTCTTGACAGGTGTGATCACAGTAAGACTGTCTGTATTGGTATACAGAGGGCTGGATGGTGTGATGGGATAGGCTGAAGGAGGCTCCACCATCAGCTTCTCAGATGTTGTCAGGGAGGTCTCCCGAAGAATAGATTTAGGTTTGCTGCAGGTCCACCGACGCTTAGCTGCATGTTTGGGGTGCTGGATGTCGGGTAATTTGCCAGGTGTGGAAAGATTGGTGGGTAGGAGAGTGGATGTCACAGGTAGAGGTTTTCTGGGTCGGGCAGCACTGTTGGGGGACGCTTTGTCTGTGAACACACCACTGTCAATTGCTACTAAGGGGGACTCATTTTCAATGACTTTCCCTGGTTTTGTGGCTCGAAGATCTTTTTTGCTCCCCTCTGGTTGAGGGCTGGTCCTGTTTGCCATTTCACTGCTCAAGGCAAGCACGGAAGGCAGGCTTTTCTCCTGGATAGTTTTCTCTATGGAGGATTTAATGGATTGCCTCTTTTTCCTTTTGTGGCCAGATGCATCTGTTGTCGGAGACTTTATTGGGATAGTAATTCGTACGTGATTGGTGTCACTTTCACAAGTGCTGGCAGAAACGGGATTCTGCTTCAAGGGTGACATATCCAACATGCTGTCCATCGAGTAAGACTCTTTTTTCCCTTCCATGCTGTCATGGGATTTGCTGTCAAATGCTTTCTGAGCACTCTTTACCCACTCCATATCTGTGGTTTGGATGGTTTGGCTCATCAAGTCCTTTTTGCTGGACTTCTTCTTTGTACTTCCAGCGGGCTGATCAGGGGCCTCCAGCTGCACAGCTCCCTCTTGATCTCCAAGAGGCAAAAGCCCATTGCACTCGGAGGCACTGCTCGGCTGGGCGGCCGTGCTGATGCCGTTGGGTGATGGGACTGCGCTGCAAATTGCCAGCTCTTTACTACTGACTGACAGCCCCCACGTGCTGCTGCTGCTGCAGGACTTCTTGGCCTGGGATTTGCTGTAGGAAACTCCCGGCTCCAGAGCAGAGACCTTGGTGGCACTAATTGCTTCTCTACTGGGCTCTGTGTTGATGAAGCAACTCTGAGAAGTGGGTCCAGTGTCGGAGCTCGCTGACCAGTCAATGTGGTGCTGGTTGCTACTTTTCTGCTGGTGTTTTGATTTTAAGGTGTCACTGGTGAAGTCTTGTTGGAGGCCCGGATCATAGTGCAGAGCAGAATGTTTTTGTGGCCTGTCATAAACCTGGAAGGGTGCAGAAAATAAACAGGAAAAAATAAAATTAGTTTAGCAGCCCATTCATAACCACTGGTTGCAGCTCTTTATTTATGCAGTGAATAACAACAATGACTTTGTAAGAGTTAGGAACCTTTATAAAATCTTCCTATACTTGAGCCAAATTTGCATTTAGATTTCATGCACAGTAAACAAGTTTTGTTTGGTTTCCCTACTCTAAAAACAGTGGAAATATTTCTATAAATGCAAAATTGCTAAGGGAACATATTCTATTGATTTTTAATTTAAAACACAAGTGAAATATTCCCTTTCAATGGATGAATGGTGCAACTCAGCCTCCGGGTGAGAATTCCTTTTTCCTGAAAAATAATCACTCACAGAACCTGAGGCTCAACAGCAGCAATTAAACTCATTATTGTAAACAAGAAAACTGAAAAATTATCTTGGAAGTTGTAACAAACAAGAGGAAAACCCATGGGTCCACTTCCCTATGAAGGCAGATTCTGCAAAAGATTTACTTGAATTTCCACATGGAAGCCATCCCTGCATACTTAGTGCTTAAAATCATATGCATAGCGTCAAGTGTGTGAGGCACACTTGGCAGGTTCAAGATTTGCATTGCTCCCTTTCCATTTTAAAACTCTGCTATTTGCAATGTTAGTGAGAGATATTTTCAACATGATTTCTACTCTGACAGGAGCTCTTCAAGCTGCAGAGGTTACAGCAAGGGCAGAATTATGCTGAAGACTCTTGCAGAGTAAAAGAAACTCTACTGTTTTTCTCTTGGTGGGCCTCCAGCTAAAAAAAATTTGTTTACTTCAGCTGTTTTTCCTTTTAAAGCATAAGTATCTATCTATTTGTTTTTTCCTTTCTTTGGTTGATCTGTTTTGTTTTTCTTTTTTTGATTTCGCAGCTTTTATTTTGTAAAGCTCTGGGTCAGACCGTACAACTGCTTTTGTACAAACTACTGACATTGTTGTGAATGTCAAAAAAATTATGAGACTGAAAATAAAAACAAAACCAAGGAAAGAAAAGTAGATAATAAATGCTGTGTGTCTTGTGTTCCTAAAAACACCCCGTTACAATTAGGTTTCTACCAGTAGCCCATTAGATCTCCCTTTCGGGTGTTTGCAACAGAAATTTTGGGGCAAGCAGACAAAAGGGAATAAGAGGGCTCTGAGTTGGGAAAATGAGATGTCCCTAGCTCTGAGAAACTTCAGAGAAGTTTGAAAAGACAACCCCAAGCCCATGGCACATTATTTAACAGCCACTAAACATGCACATTATTGACAAATGGATGCTGAGCTATCTTTCATGCCCATATAAATATAGACATGTGGCTTTTCTGGAACAGGCAATAACGATGAAGTTGTTCTGGTCCATTGTCTGAGCAGCAATCAGGGAGTCTTAAATCCTGTGGATAGTTCAGCTGTCACACACATGGACCAGCCATGCTCAGGGAAAACAGAGATTTCCAGGAATTGTGGAGTGAGAGAACGAAAGCATGCAGCTGTGGTGGAGCTGCAGATGTCATGGGTGTGCGACACCCGGTTTCCTCAGCCTGAGAAAAGAGCTGAAAGCATAAACAGCCCTTGGGGAATGAATCTTTCTCCTCCTCTTCCCCACAGTGGCCTCCCACACACAAGCCCTGCAGCATACAGAGGACACAACCAACACTGATGCCCTCCTTCAGAAAAGGGGGCCCATCCATGCCCATATTTTGGGATGTGTCAAGGGAGGGGAAACCAGCAGCACCAGCACTGGAGTTTTACAGCTTGTTTTATTTTAATTATTTTAAACTGATCCTAAAGCTCCTGAGATCTGTTTTGCCTGGGCCACTTGGGCTTCTCCTGCTGCCCAGCCACTAGGCTGTGTGTCCTGGCACAAGGAGATGGGCAGGCATTCCCTGGTGATGTCCCAGGGGGAGATGGCTGTGCTTCGCTCCAGCCTCATAAAACTTCATTTTCCCAAGGTACCACAACTCGTGATGTGAAGAAGCCCTGGAGGCCTCTCTCGGGCCCCAGCACCCACACTGAGGCAGGGCCATGCTGTTTCTGAACAGATCCCAGCCTGCTGGCTGCACCCAAACCAGCTTCTTACACCCATGTTACTTCCAAGTGCTGAGCCATGAAACTAAATGACCTGAAACATTTCATTTGGAAGAGAAAAAAAAAAAAAAAAAGATAAAAATAAGAAGGAGGGTTACAGCAGGGAACAAAAACATCACACCCTGGCAACATCCTATTCCCTCCATATCTATCACACACACGGAGATCCATGGTCTAGAAGGAGCAATAATCTCTGATCTGTATTTTAAGGCAGTTAATAAGGGCTCAGAATGGAGAGGCCAGCTATAGATCAGCGATGAATGCTGATATATGGCTTGGCTCCTCCAGCCTCATTTCTTTGGCCTGTACATTACATAGTGATGATGCAAATCCCAGCACATCCCTAATGATAGCCCTGTCATTGCTCCAGCAGCACAGGCCACCACCACATCGATCTTAAAATTCATGAGAAAGATATGCCTATGTCATCAAAGGTGCCAGCTCTGGAGGCATTTAATCACACAGATAAGCACTCCAATTTCAACTGGCCTTCAAAAAATGACTGGTCTGCAGGATCAGGGGACTCCATTTCCTAAGCAGGATGTCAGAACTATATATCTGCCCAAGCACATTACAGTCTGCTGGGTTTCGTCATGAAACTTCTTCCAGCGTAACGTTTATTGGCTCTACCTTGCCATACACATCCATACCACCCAAAAATAATTCCTCTGCAGCACAGTGACTAGAGACAATTTTGCTGCAGCAGGTTGGGTTTCAGTGGCTGAAATGGACATGTGAGGACTGTTTACCTAAAAGCACTACTAAATCAGTTGAAAGTAATGTGGCCAAGTGTATTTTATTCCCCATGTATTCATCTGGGCTGCTGTTTGATCCCATTGGTCCTAATGCTTAGGCTTCAATTTTCCCTGCTGTGTGAGCACCATCCCAGAAAGCCAATAAGGCCTCGCTCAGCTAAGCCAAGACTCTGCTTTGCTGACAGAGATGTCAGATGTCAAACCTGTCAGGATGGTGAGGGAGTCTTAAGAAACCTATATCTTGATACCTTTCACCCAAATTCTTTACTTTATTTGTCAGTAAGTATGTAATATACTCCAGCTCCATGGGGCTGTTGGCTCAAATAGAGTTCCTATGGCAGCCAGCCGAGACCAGCATCAAGAAGAGTGGGCTTTTTTCATGAAAACAGAAGGATTTATCTTTATTTACTTTTTGGTTTATAAGACTCTAAAAATGCTTCAAACTTCAGCGCCAGCCTCTGATTGTCATTTGCTCTTTCAGTAAAAGGGATTTTCTTCCACAGCCAACTATTCTGCACTGAGTCTGCTCCTTCTTTTGTGGAAGTAGAAGTGTAAATTAACTCATGTAATTTTACTATAACTCAGCATACTTGGTCAATATTTCTCTTCATATACAGTTTACTGGATGTTTTTAGTAGGTTAAATAATCCCAACTTTCCTTTAAAGAAGATAAAATACATAAAAAGAAGATGATAGCTTTTGTAACTGCAAAAAGGCTTGAACAATCTGATCCAGCACATGTCTAAACCTTAGACTATAAGATTACAATCCTCTTATTAGTAGAATAAGATTAGAATCCTCTTATTAGTAGAATAAGATTTGAATGACAAACTCTTGAGTTTCAGGCCTCGGCGCTGGCAGTGCTGGGCAGACCTGTGAGCAGTATAGATCCCGTACACTGGTGATCACTGGTCACAGAGAAGAAGAGGTTTTATGCTGTGTGTTTTATGCTGTCCCCTCAGTCCTGTGCAACCCTGCACCTGCAGACGTGATCAGTGCCCAAAACAGTCTTATTCTGGTATGCAGTCCTTGCAGCTGAGGAGATGATGCTGTATCAGTCCCATCAGGGGCAGCACCCTACTCTGTTAGTAGTACCCAGCAGCAAATTCTACCCTCCAGGGACTCCTTTAGGATGCTTCAGTCTGTATACTCGTTCTCCTGACTGAGCTTCCATCTAAACCCACATGTAGCTTCCAATCCAAATGCAAAAACTGGGGGGAGATGACAACAACAAAATCAATGGCCTGATAATATAATAACAATGATTATTAAAAAAATCCAAATTAAAAAAAAGAAAACTTAAAAAAAAAAACCAAAAAAATATACCTTTAGAAAACCCAACACCCAAAAAAAAAAAAGGCTTAAAGGGATGGTTCCCTCCTACTCCAAATGCACCTTTTTTAGGAGGTAACACACATAAAGCTTGTCAAGAATCTGGCTTGCAAATCAAAGTTAATACTACAACGCCCCCTCTTTAAATCATTCGCAGATCCATCTGTGTAATGGCTCCTCAAGTGTAATTCCCTATTAAGAGGCTTTATCTGGAGAGATAAGCAGCTGGTTCCCATGTCACTAATTGCTGTCTGCTGTGATTTTAAAACATCTGCACCATTGTGCTCTTCATTTTCATATTCCAATCACCCTGAAACTTGAAAAAGGTACATCATTGATTGTTTCTGTGGGTTAATTAGTACACAGTCTCCTTGTAGAGACAATTTAAAGGCAGTCAGAACCTCAATCAGCAAGTTTGTTTTAAAAATTAATAACATCAGGAGCGTCTGTGGGGATTGGCATCCACAGTGACACATCAGTGCGCTCTGAGGACATACCATCCTTTGTTATTTTCTTCATGGGGATAGAAACAAAATTAAAAAAAAAAAGAAAAACAAAAAAGAAAATAAGAAGAGGAAAGCCTTTCTTAAACACATAATGTCACTTAAAACAGGGTATTGGGAAGTGCATTCTTTTATCTCAGGGCCACCTCTGCCTCACCAGCAAGAGCAAATCTCAACAAAACAAAACATCACATGAAACCTCTGTGTGGTCTAGTAACTTGTAAGCATTTTTTGGCATCAATTTTGCCACCTAGGAGCTGGCATCTCATTGGAAATCCATGGGGTGAAGCTGAGATGTATGGGGGCACTTGCTCTGCTTTTCATCCTGAGCTGGAAACGTGCTGGATCCCCAGGTGTTGTCTCCTAACCATGCAGAGGAAGATTTTAGGTCAGGCACAGCAGTTTGCTGTGGCAGAGATGCTTCATGCAAACTGGATCTTCCTTGTACCCAGCCAGCTCAGAGGGAAGGCAGGCCTGAATTCAGAGCCCCTTAATTTCGGTTTATACCCAAAAGTACTTCAGACAATCCTCATAACAGAACTTTGGTGTCTAGCAAACTGTCAGCCTGAGATGTTCCAGGCTGTATAAATAAATCTGCAGGCATTGACTGAAAATGCAATTGGCATTCTAAAAAATTATTCTCCGTTCTTGTCCTGAGTTCCTAAAAACTGGAGAATCTCCAAATTATTTGTTCCCCTTGAAAAAGCTTTCTCTTTAGTTTCTGTTTCCTAGACATGCAAGAACACATGTTACTAGAAAAAAAAACCCTTTGAAAGAAAGAAAAAAATGAGATTTCTAGCTCCAACACATGAATAAATAATCCTGGCTCAGCTCATACTTTTGCTCAAAATTGAGCATTTCCCCTTGTGTCCCAATGGGATGGCTGTAAACTGCTCACTTGCAGGCTCTAATCAGAGCTACAGGTTGGAGATATTTCATGTCTTTTGGTGAGTGCACTGAGCTTTCCCAGGGCAGAATTACTCTGTAAATAAAAGATGCCAAGTGGAGGAGACAGCAGGCTCAGGCAAATATAACTTTGGCCTGATGACTTACAGGTTGAGCAGTCATGGACATGAGGTGTGAGGAGCTGTGATCAAGTCTAGTCAGTTCATAACTGCAAGTCTCTGAAATGGTCTTAGGAATTTCTTCGGGTCCTCAGTGACTCTAGCCTTGGATGAGGGATACAAACCAGAAAATTACACTTGCTGAAAGTACAAACAGTGGAGTCTTCTGAGGAACTCCACTGAATCTAGCTCAAAACTGATGTAGGGGCTTTAGTTAAAGGTGATACACCAATAGAAAAGACATCAGCAACAGTAACATAAAATTAATTGCAATGTTTCCAAAATAGGACATTTCCAGAGTACTATTGCAAATTTATTACTCCCAGAATTTACTCCTTCTACAACTCCCTCGGTCTCAAAGAACACAAAGCCCAAACAACCATCACACTCACAGGAGTGTGGATCACAGAATCAGAGAATGGTTTGGGTTAGAGGAGACCTTAAAGACAATCTAGTTCCAAGCCCTGAACATTCATTTGACGTACAAAGAGAGGCAGGAATTAATGCAAAAATGCCCATGAGAGCACGACACAGCATAGGGTGGGAGTGGGCTAATTAAAAGCCAAGCGACACCTCTTTGTGTCCATTCACCAAACAAAACATCCCAGACCGTGGAGTGTGTTTGTGCGATTGTGTCAATACAGGGAAGCTGAAGTTCAGGCTTTGGCATCATGATTGTTTTGAGAATACCTTGTCTAAAGCACTTAACCAAGGAAAACACAAATCAATGCAGAGATTACTGAACAGTACAAAGATGCTCACATGGTTGTGAATTGTAATTTTTCATGCATTCCTGATAAAGAGTCTTGATTTTCTAAATAATTCAGAAATTCCAAAGTTATTCCAAATTCATTTTGCTACTAGCTTTAAACTGAATAATTTGCACACTGTTTCAATCTTCTGCTGCTTTGCAGACACTTCTATTTTCCACATGGAAGGATTGAGGATTTTGTTTTGTCAAATTGCAGCTCAACATGTTGAATTTATAAAGGTAGGATTTGGTGCTGCAGGCTGATCTGCTCCTTACTGGTGGAATAGACCCATTGCTGCACATATTTTCTTTATCAAATGTTTAAACAACCCTGTGCTTTTGAGAGCTTTGTATTAAGCACCAAGTCTGGGAAAACTCTAAACAATGGGATTTTTCTGTCACCTCCAACAAAGAACCCATCATCACTGATGTAACAATGCAATTTAAATATTGTGTTTAACCATAATACTGTTTGCCACCTTGGTTTAGGCAGCTGGGATAGAACAGTTGGGCATCAGCTAAGGTGGACTACAACAGGACTCACACAACTTTCCCCATTCAACTGCTGAGATCACCCTGGTTTTTCCTTGTTTGGTCTCAAGCCAGTGCAAGGACTTTTAAGCAAGTGTTTCAGTCCTCACATCCACAAAGCCAGGGCTTGCAGAGCAAGGCACTTTTGCTGAGCTGAGTGCTCTCACTTGTTCAAAACCCTTGCTAATGAACTTAACTGCGGGATTGATATTAAGGCTTTATTATTCATATATAAAACATACTTCCATCCCTTCAGGAATGGTTAATTCTGTGGACCACAACCTGCTCTCACCAGTGTGTCACTATGACATTGCTTGTCCAAGTTTCTACCTCATCTTGCTCTTCCACTTTCCTCTGGAATTTCAAGCTGTAGAGAACAATGCACTTGTGTACAGTGGCTCAGCCAAAATAAAACAGCAGAAGGATCCCAAGACAGACTGGGACCTGCAGAAATGGGAGCAGTAAGGGTTATTAATCTCTGAAAGACTTGTGTTGTTTTCAGGGATGTTGATCCCAGAATCCCAGAATGACAGAATAGGGTGAGTTGGAAGGGACCTACAAGGATCATTGAGTCAAACTCCTGCCCCTGCACAGGACACCCCAACAATCCCTCCCTGTGCATGAGAGCATTGTAGAAACTCTTCATGAGGTCTGTCAGGTTTGGTGCTGTGACCACTCCCTGGGAAGCCTGTTCCAGTTCCCAACCACCCTCTGGGTGAAGAACATTTCCTGATATCCAACCTAAACCTCCCCTGACTCAGCCTCAGGCCATTGCCTCAGGTCCTGTCAGTGGTCACCACAAAGCAGAGATCAGTGCTTGCCCCTCCCCTTCCCTTTATGAGGAAGCTGTAACTGCACTGGGGTCTGACCTGCGTCTCCTCCAGCCAAACAGACCAAGTGACCTCAGCTGATCTCCATGTGGCCTCCCCTCAAGGTCCTTCACCATATTAGTTGCCTTCACCATGTCTGAGATTGCTAAATTGGAAATAAGGATGTAAACAGCTGTGCACTTTAAATTTCTGACATAATTTTTAAAAGCAGTTCTTAATTTGCATTGAAAGGTTTCTTTTATCCCTCATTTAATATAGGAATTGCAGCATTACCTTGAATACTCTTTTTTTCTTCTGAGGGGTGGGAGAAATATAAATGGCTTTTCCATCGAGGCCAGTGATTCTTTCCACTAGAGTTAAATAATTTGATTATAAATTGAGTCCTTAAATGTCAAGGAGATGCTGAATTCAACTGAAAACAGGCATTTGGGGAAGCTCATAAAAGCTGTGAGCTGCAGTCAGTTGGCTCATCATTCTTTTACCATGCACTTCATTTAGCAGTTACTGACCGCCAGATTAATTCTTTCAAAGCATCCTGATTGCAGCTAAGGTCTAGCATGAAGTATTAAATGTGCAACAGCATTAGCAAAAGGTCCAGAAATCTGCCAGAACATCTATCAGGAACAGCTGGGTTATAAACCCTTTGAAAATTTGCAGGACAGGTCAAATATACAGCATCTTCCAACTTCCCTGAATGAAGATCTGAGTCCTGGCCCATGAATTCAGGGAGAGCATAATTAGTGCCTTCAGCAAATTCACTGTAAAAAGATGAACTCCAGTGACCTGAACCAAAACATGGGAGGTTCCTTCCCTTTGCAAAGTCTGCCTAGAGAGGTCATATGTGGTGAATTTCTAGCTCCATTGGGCACACACCAAAGAGCCACTGCACTTTGTGCAAAGCCAGTGGGTGCTGTGGGGTGAATACATCCAGAGACAGGATGTGCTCTGGACCCTTCCAGAAAGCTGGTCTCGGATCAGACTGCAAAGTGGGATTCTGCTTTGTTTTCACCAGTAAAACCACATCTTTCTGACAGAAGGGAATAGGAACACTCTCATCTTCCCTTGCACACTGAGTGCAGCCCTTATAACAGTCCAAGCAGACATGAAGTGGAACCTACTCCATTTGCAAAAGGCAGTAGGATGAGTGGGGCTTCAGGAGATTTATGCTCCAGTTTGCCATAGCACGTGACTATTTTTCACCATTGTTATCTTATAAAAGGTGATCCCTCTCCCCTCTTCCCTAGAAACCCAGGAAGTGATGGCTGGGGAAATTTCCTTGCACACCTTGAAGAGGCCAAAGCATGGCAGACATGTCTATTTCTGGACTAGAGATGATGCCCCTGTGACACAGTTGTTGAAGATTTTTTTTCTTCAATCACGGGATTTAAAATCCATAGGATCTTCAAGGAATGATGGAAGACAGGTTTGGAGAAGGATGCCCAGCAGTGCACTGGGACTCCTGGGGCATGGACATGTGCTGTGGGAATAAAAATGCTCAGCTGCAAGTCCTCTTTCAAGACTATAGAAGGGGTGATTTTGGGCAGCTGTGAAATCACAAAATCAAGCTGCCCTGGCTAAATCTGACTGCTCTCCTATAAGAATCATTTTTACCATCCCCTGGATCTGGTTCTCTGCAGATAACTCTTCCATACAGATGTTTTTGCAGGTTCCTCCATAGCCAAGTATTTCCCAGTGGGGGAAATTTAACCAGGCTTGTAGTAATGTAGTGGAGCAACAAAAACAACAAAATGGAGACATAAAATGTCTCTCTGGTGGTACTAGGTGATGTGATGATGACAAGTACTGCATTTTTGGGACATTGCTGTGCTTTTCCTGAATGACACCTATCTCTGCTTTGATGTTCATCCCTCATCTCTTCTTCCTCCCCTCCCTCCCCAACTATGGCAGAATCACCTTTACTAATAAACCTCCAGCTCAAATAGCAGGTTTTATTTAGTGTGCTATAAAAACAGTCATTTCTCAGATCATAAAAAGGGCTCAACTGGACTGCATCATTTTGCTGAAGTGTGTTTTCTGGTGGAGTGATTCTCTCTTCTAAATGCCACAGTCCCCCACTACCAGTATTTATGTACCAAAATAAAATGCAATTTTCTGTATTTTATTAAGTGTGAATCTCCAGTGCAAATCCATCTGGGAGCTGATCCCAAGATTTAATTGTCCTTTTCTTTTAAACTTTCAAGATATCTTCAAGAGTTTTCACAATATCACCAGGCTAAATACAGTTTTATTAAGGTATAACAGCATCACTTTAAGGCCCTGACCAAGTTTAGGTTTGTCTTCTACACATATAAATCCACAGCAGCACAGACCAGAAAAAGAAAGGGCAGGGAGCTGTGATCTAGAAAGGAAGATTGCAAAACACCCTGAGCACAACTTAGTGCTTAAATGACCTCCAAAACTTCTCTAGCTTCTCACCCAAGAAATCAGGGGTAAAATGGAGCTCTGAGTCTCACACCTACAAGGCTGAATATGTAGTGTTTTAATATAAATTCAGGCCTGGGATTAGCACCAAGAGCAGAACAGGCACCAGGGGAGCATCTAGGTAAGAAGTGGTCTATCCCATGCTGAGAATCTGCTCTGGACAAACCCTTACAGTCCTGAATCTGTGCATAAATGCATGATTTCTATGCACACATTCCACCTGGGATTGGCATCAGACCAGATAGAGCCATGGTGTGGTTCCACCAGCACCTCAGAGCATTGCCCTTTTAATTGCCTTTGTTCTAGTAACTCACTTAACTACATTTATTTTCTCTATACATGTTGACGAAGCAAAGCCATTCCCAGCCCTGCTATTGCTTCCTCTTAAATGCTGACTGGGTGCTTGAGTTGAGTAAGTCTATAAAAATACTGGCACTGAAGGTACAGTCTCCTATCCAAGGATCTTGGCAAACGGGGTAAATCACAAGCAGCAGGGCTCATTTTAGATATCAAAGTGCACTTGCCCATTGCTCAGGGAGGAAAGCTATGCTTCTTCCTTTTCAAAATATACTTATTTTGAAGGATTGAAATTGGAAGAGTTGGCAGAATGTGTTTCCAAGAGTTGGTTGAGGAGAGAGGGAGACTGGCTAAAACAGAGGTGAACCTGGTGTTATAAGCATCTGAGATACACATCAAAGGGAATAAAAATACATGGGGACAGCAGTGCCACAGAAGGTCCTTAGTTTAGCAGAGAGACAGAAGTTAGGAAAACTGACATGACAAACATGGCCCACACTTTAAGAGGGTGTGTAAATAATCATGAGAGCACCTTATCACAGAAATCAATGGGTTCTCTAGACCCGGGAATTTCTTTTAAAACTAGGCTGGGTGTTTTTCTGACAGCTATTGGACTTGGAACAGGAATACATTTAGGCAAATCCCCTGGTATGAGTCATGCAGGAGGTTTGACTAAGTGGTTCTTTCTAGTCTTAAAAATCTGTGACTATATAGCCTCTCTAAATCCTCCAGTGTTTTGTTCAACCTAGTGTTAAGCAATTCCAGCAATGTGTCTTCAGCCTTTTCTTCTGGGAGTCTATATCCCAGCACAATAAATCTCACTGTTCAGAGTCTCTTCTCCCTTCCCCTGGAACCATTTCCATCCCTAGACATACCTCAGTTCTGGATTCATCCCAACAATTCCTCCTCATCCTTGGACCAAAAAGAATATTTCACATTTTTAAACAATTCATTTCGCTTGCCATATTCCCTGCTGCTGTAAAGCAGTGTGTCCCACGGGTAAGACAGAGTTGATTTACTAGGAAGGGCCGTTCTGTCTTGGCAAACCTAGTGAGATGTGGTTCCCTCTGGAATAAAAGGTGGGCAATGTTGTATCACACTTCATCCTGCAATGATGAGAAATGTCAAAATCCACCAGCCCAACACACTCAGGCTACCAACCTGGCACAGGGAAAGTTACTGTGATTTCTGTTGCCATTCCTCTAACCTGGCTAAACACGGACTTTTGAGAGGCAAATATGTGTGAAATATTCCTCCTGACTCTGACCTTGCCAAATAGCTGAGATTTGGCTCTGAGCTTTAAAAGGAGGCACTAAGGATCACCTGACCTGGATCTAAGCCTCAAAGATGTCTCTAAAACACTGCAAAACAAAAACCTCCTGGATTTGAAGCGTGAAGAACCCTGGAGTCAGTTTTAGACACTGGCTGCTTTTTTTCTTTGGTTTTTTTTTTTCCCTTTTTTCTTTTTTTTTTCCCTCCCCCCCAGTTTTAAATATAGAAGAACATATTGATTTGGTCTTTTCTGGTTTAAATTTCTCTGCTGTTCTGTATGCTGTATCACAGTCTCAAAACATAAGCCCAAATGCATAGCTCTGAACAGTTGGAGACCTCTGCCTCAATCCAAATGTCACAGCTGGTGTTCTGAAGTGTGTTTTGGGGAGTTTTTTTTGGGTGTGGAGGGGGAGAAAAAAGAGCAAAAGCTAAATTCCAAACCACTGTACAAAAGGGATGCATATGTTAAAGTCACCGTTGCAAAAACTATTCAGTGACTGATTTAAACATCCTTAGAAAAAAAATCTATTTTATTCTAAGTATTTACCTAATAGTCAGTAGTTATTAGATTTTTTCCCTGTGTTTTCCCCCCTTTGTTTTGTTTTCCACTAGACAATACACACAGTTCTGCATAATCCCCCTTTAACGAGTTCTCTCAAGGATACACAGATATCTATTTTCTGGTACCAGACACAACAACCTTGTGAAATCAGGGCAGATTCATCACCCATCCTGCACACGACCTTATCAGCAGTTGCTATGGGTGGCCCCTGTGGAATACTGTGGAAAGGGCA
Organism: Ploceus nigricollis; assembly: GCA_013399945.1. Lineage (NCBI taxonomy): Eukaryota > Metazoa > Chordata > Aves > Passeriformes > Ploceidae > Ploceus > Ploceus nigricollis. The sequence goes on from VXBC01012131.1 coordinate 115,024, forward strand.
AAGATGGGAAATGTGCACTTTAAAGTGCCAGAGAATTTAGTTCAGTGTGCAGCACTTGTAATTTCTGCTGCTTGCGGACTGCTCAGCTTGTTATGGATGTCTGAGAATTCGCTTTTTCCCTGACTAGAGGTCATGAGATTTATTGCCATAAATATTTTTTGCCCCCCCCTTTTTTTTTTTCTTCTGGAATAGGTAAGGCACAATTGAGGGTGTCAGCTTTCTTGCATGTATAATATCTCCAGAGATGAAGAGAGAAATGAAATAGAGCTTCCTGACACTCCTTTCCCCACATGCAACATATTTTGCATTTACTCGTACTGACAAAGGGAATCTTAAAAGAGAAGGCAGTGTTGTGCTAGGTTTTGGTACAGGAGGTATGACAAAAAAAATTATTGGAAAGCACTCAGGTAGATGGACTGCAGCAGCAGATAATAAAAATTAAGGTT
>VXBC01012131.1:126869-154070 GCA_013399945.1 Ploceus nigricollis
TATAATATAATATAATGAATATAATATAAACTGTCATGTCTCAGGGTATAAGCCAAACACTGAGTACAGACAGTGGATAAAAGCTATTTTTCTTATGATCAAATTATGTTTATTATTATTATTGTCTACTACGTGTTTTCTTGCATGCTCCTTTGAAGCATCTGGTGTTGTCTACAGTCAGTAATCGGAAATGTGTAATAAGACAATTATAAGACTTTGACTGGTATAACAGTTCCTATGATCTAATGTTTAATAAACCTCAGGAGTTAAAAAGCAACAGCTCATTTGCTCGGCATTAGTATCTAGGAAGCTTTCCTGAGTGAATGAAGGCCAGTTCTTATTGCATTCAAGCTCTCATGATCAATAACACAAAAAGGTTTAGCTCCTCACATGNACCACAAAGTTTCATAACTTGTCATTTGGCTTAAGTGGGGGGGAGGGGGGAAGGGGGAGATGAAAGAAAAAATAAAAATAAAAAAAAACCCCTAAGGTTAAAAGAGGAATAATAAAAACATCTCTGAACCACAGAGAATTGCAAGGTGACCTTCAGACAAAATCTGGGGTGAGCAACCCAGCTCTTGCCTTCAGATGTCACTCATTTCCTAACTCACTCTTTGCAAAGGAAGGACAAAAGGAGCTTCTTGAGTCATCTGCAGGAAGATGAACAGAACAAGGACCTTCTGTTTGTACTTTTGTGTTCCTCTTTTTAAAATAATAACAGAGAATAGTATGATCTGAAGTGGCTGCCTGGGGAATTTTGTCTTTCTGCTTTTAGTGCACATCTCTTTGCGCTGACTGAAGGATCCATGCAAATAAGTGGAGGGTTTGCACCGAAGGGACTGCATGGGGAGAACAGCCAAATTGATTGCACACCCATCAGTTCACACACAAGCACTGCCAAGCGCCTGGAGTACACAATCCAAAAAACACAACAGCACATTGTGTTCCCTTGCACTGGTTTAACTTCTCTCACTTCTTTTAATAATTGTTCCTATTTAAGATACAAATCTGATTTTTCATGTAACCTTCCCTTGCCCTTTTGTAACAGTTGTAGTTCCTAGATCTCAGGAACCTCATAACTGTTAAGGTCTCTTGTGGCATTTAGCTGTGGAAATGGAAGTGCTCTTGGAAATAATGAAAATGATGACACATTTGTCATCAAATGATGACGTCATTTGGTTTGTGTCAACCTTCCTGTGAGGGGATAATGCTGAAATCTCATCCAGACCTCCCAAATTCCAGTCCCTTCTTTTGAAAACTGTTTGACTGGTATAACAGTTCCTATGATCTAATGTTTAATAAACCTCAGGAGTTAAAAAGCAACAGCTCATTTGCTCGGCATTAGTATCTAGGAAGCTTTCCTGAGTGAATGAAGGCCAGTTCTTATTGCATTCAAGCTCTCATGATCAATAACACAAAAAGGTTTAGCTCCTCACATGCTTATAATAAACATTAACTTTCTGAGTATGAACCCATTCATTTAGTGGTGAAAGAAAATTCTCTGACACTGCCCCAGCTCTGTCTCCCAGGTGCAGCTGAGGCTCTGGACATAAGGCAGTCAGGAGAGAACTTTGAGACAGTGTTAAGCATCTCCAAGACTACGCAAAATGTTCGGCATCTCCCGAGATGTCTCTGCATTTCACAGACAGATGCACCATCACGGGACAAAGGCTATTATTACCTCTTAGAAGAGGTTCCCCAAGTAGGGATGATGTTCCTGGGTCAGAGAAGCAGCGAGCAATGAGAGATCATCTGAAGTGACGAGGAAGTCTGATTGGTGGTGCACACCTCCATGAGGATGTTGGTACCTCCAACATGTGCAGATCTCAGGGACCTGGTAGTGTTGGGTTTGTGGTTGAACTCTATGATCTTAAGGGTCAACCTAAACAATCCAGTGATTCTATGATTCAAAGACATGACCTTCTTTAACTGCCCCTTGAACTAATTGATTTTTTCAAATCCTCAAGCCAGCTAATGGATATCATCAGAAAATTTTCCAATTTTCCTTTTCATTGGAAGAAGGGTACAATCTCAGTGACTGGAAACATGAATGATCCCAGTTTAAAAACAAGCTGAAAACAAAAAATCAAGACCTTTCAGAAAAAAAAACCACCAAAACAAACCAAAACAACAAACAAACCTTTAAATTTTATCCTTTCAGTTATAAAGAGATTTCTGCACTGTCCACAATCTATCAGACCACAGTGAGATCTGGCAAAGTGGGAAAAACACATGCCTTTTCAGAACCAAGGTCTCACAGGTCATCCGAACAGCTATAGCTGTTTATTTCCTGCTGGAGAGACTCCCTAGGCATTCTGTGTATTTGTGGTGCCAGTGAAGCTCCTGTTGGCATCAGCAGGATTGTGTCACACAGAAGAGAGAGCTGCACTAAGGGGTTTCTTCTTAATGGAACAGTGAATTTTTACAAGCTGAAAGCATTCATAAGCTCCAAAAGTGCAAAGTTTCCTCTGCATCCACAGCTGAGGTCAGTGTACAGAGAATTTCCCCCAGGCAACCTTCGCACAGGAAACCCCTCACCACAAGGTCTGTGCCTCCGAGGGAAGCAGCAGGTTAACACTCACCTCAACCACCCTATTAACACGGGCACCCTGGGAGTGCTGCTGCAGCAGGCAGAAGGCTCACCATGGGCTGAGACAACACACATACCACTGTGTCAGAAATAGCTGGATGTGGCAAGAGTGTCACGTCCCCCATAATTGGAAGGGGTCGGATTTCTCTGCAGCGTGGGAATGGCTAAACAGCCTGTGGTACAGTGTCATGGGAACCTACAAATTGCATGGGCGAAGAATTAAAAAAGAGCTGCCTGATGATGACAGTCCCAATCCTTCTCGTGCCATCTGGTTTCATCATCCCTGCTCTGCACATCAGGCTGTGCATGCACTGTGATAGAGACAGCATGTTGCTGTCTTCGGGATCGGTGGTGCAGAGACCCAATCTGGGCATGGTGTCTGCAGCCACACATGTCCACACAGCCCCTCTTCACAGAGCTGCTGAAATACAGATTAATCCAAACCACTGAGACATGCCAGGCTTGCTGTGCCATTGTGGACAGCAGCTGCTGGTGGACATTTAGAAGTAACTATCCAGAAAGAAAACAGACCAGGAAAACAGACCTTACTGGTAACAGGGACAACTGGCAGGGACCAAGACTTGCTGTATGGTCATACCTGACTTCTCTGCAACTATATAAAGAGTGATAAAATCCCTCTGCCCCAGGAATCCTCTGTATACTCACTGATACACTGGAAAGATTCCTAGCTAATATGTGATCCAAAATCAGCCAACACCAACTGCTGAAGGCTTCTTGCATTGCAGGCATGGCTGGAGTATCTAGGACACATCTCCTCCCTATGGTCCACATAAAAAGAACAGACTTCCCGGTGCTGTGGAGCCTGCCAGAGGCACTCCCTCCTTCCCTTGATAAGGGAGGGTGTTTAGGACGGTTAAGCCCCTCTGTTGAGCACCACAGTTGCTCTCCTCAGATGTGGGCTGAGCATAGCTCCGAGCACACCTCCGGCGTGATGACAGGTTCATCATCTTGAGTGACAGGGCTAGACTTGAGGAATTTGGATACACTACACAGGAATCCACTATTAGCGGGATACGCAAGAGGCACAGGTCTAAACCAAGTAACACCAAGTGATGAAGTGAATTTGGAGCGGTGCCAGGAAGGCTACAGGACAGGAAGAAATGAAAGATGAAAGTGTTTTTAACACTGTCTCCACATGCTTAACAAGGATTTTCCCAAGAGTCTTTGGTTTAAAAATGCTCTGTGATATATAGCATTCTTTCCAGAGCTTCCCTTTATCATCTGATGAACAGAAAGAACCAAATTGCTGTGGCAGTTGGATTAATCCTTCCTAAATGGCTCATTTCTGCTTTTATTCTTGAGATGTAAAGCATGGTAATTCTACCAAAATCTGTGAGACTGCTGGGACTTTATACCAGAGTAACAACAGCATTTGGCCCACCCTTACCTACATCTGTGCCTCCAAAGAAATGAGGGGGATGTGGGATGTTCTTAGGTCCTCCTTTCGAAACACAGAATGCTTCAACAATGCAGGAATACAACTCACCCAGCAACTGACTTATAAAGGATGCAAGGCAGGTACTACCACAAAACAGGCCTCTGCCCTATAAATTAAGGGCTGCTGTTCCACAGCTCCTAGGGGTCCCACAGAGAGACATACCTTTCCTCAGACATCTGAAAATTAGATGGTGGGATGTGAACAAATCACCATAGGCTTCCTTGATAGACAATGAGGAGCAACAGGTACCCCGGAGGACGATTTGCATCATACTCTTAACAGACATCCAAGGCAGGTCAAATGGATTGCTCCCTAGAGATATCTATTTCTTACTGTTGACTAAAAAGGGAGCCCAGGGTGACTAATTCAAACTTAGGCATCTAACTTTAAACATCTAAAGCTGTGTGAAATGAATCACATATGTAGAGGCACTAATAGGTCATCTATCTTTTAAATGTCATAGAGTTTTAATTTTTACCCAGCTCCTCTTTTGTTGAGCCCAATCATTTTTGTCTAAAACATTTCCTCCAAAGAGGCCTTCAATCTTGAAGGCATAAGAAGAAGAAGAATTCTTCACTTCCACCGGCCCCTTCTTTTAGTGATTAACCACCATCACTGGAAAAAACACTACTGGTTCCAATTTTCCCTTAGTTAATATTTTGTTTCCCTTTTCTATCTTGAAGAGTTTGCTGTATTTTCTCTTTGGAAGTGCAGATGCAGTTTCAGATTGCCAAGTCTGAAACCCGAGTGGTCCCTTTTCCCTTTCAAAATTTAAGACCTTTGTACAAACTTCCACACACCTAGCAGAAGCATTGCTTCATCTTTATGCTTAACTAGGACATGCCTTAATAAGACCAATGTCTTTGCATGCCCCAACTTTCCAGGGACCTGAAAGAAGACTGCAAATATTAATAAATTATTATCTCAGCATCTTTTAAAATAAATATTGCCACAAACCCTTCAGAAGCAGAGAAACTAGAGGGCAGAGAAATCAAGAAACTGACTCAGGTCTGGAGAGTAAGTGGGGGCAGATGTCCTCTTACCTGAATTATAACAATGTCTTTTAAGGACTGGATTTCAGTTAACTCTTTGACACCTTTAGTCACACCTTGTTTCTCTTCTACTGCAAGAGGACATGAATGTATTGGAGAATTTTTTTTTTTCAGTGCTGGATTTGCAATATCTAAGAAGCACCTTTTTTGTTCTCTTTATATTACCTCCAAAAGAAAAGGTATCTGACATGGGCTCCATGGCATTACAATATATATTTTAACATAAATTACAATATATATCACCAACAAGTTTCAATCATTACCTGAAATATCTTTGGATGGAGTTCATTTAAATTTACCTCGGAATCAGTAACCACACCAAATATCAAACAAAGTCCTACATTTGGAGAATAGCCATTTGGCACAAGTGCTAATTCTCTTTACTCAGCTGCCATTACTGATACTATCAGGATGAGCAGGCTATTGCACATTGCACTGACCAGTAACAGAAAGGATAGTCCAGGTTTTTATTTTCATGAGCTCCATCTAACACAGCCAAAGTGAAAGAATATAATTGAAAACATCTCCACATAAAAAGCCCCCACAGCTATATATAGATACTAGATAAAGCTAATCATATCATGATGATAATGTTTCTGTGATCAGTTTCCAAATACACCTAGTAACAACAAGGTTCCTGCCAATTTTAAGCTATTTTGTAATGGACACGAACAAGAGATATCCCAAAGTATAAAAATCTCTCCTTGTCTTCAGTTCTGTTGTCTCTGCCTTACAGAACTCTCTTCAACTCATATTTATTGCAATGTGTATGCATTGTTTTTCCTGCTTCAAACTGAATATTCCTCTTGAAAAACTTGGCCTTTAACAGATTTTTTTATCACTGTGCCTGTCTAGAGCAGACTATACTGTTATAAATGGTCCCCATCCATCATTTGGATAATATATTGATCTAAGAACTGTGATCAGAGTCATATTCTACCAAATACGACTACCACTACTACTTGCAAGTGCATTATTATTATTATTATCATCATCATCATCATCATCAGTAGTATTAATATTAGTATTAGTATTGCATTTTTGTTTATATATACTTTAGCACATTTAGTTTTTAAGAAACTGGCTTAAATGGATGATGAAGTTGTTAAGCACCTGCAAGCAGAGCTGGAATCTCACTGGATTTGCTTTTTTAACAACCAGGCCAGAGCCTGACCCTCAAACCCACTGCAAAATACTTTCATCCAAACTGTGCAACCAAAACATAGATTTAGAAATGTCCACATATTTTCCCAGAGTATTTAGTGCTCTAGAAGGTCATCATAAAAGTACTAGTTTTATTATTCCACAGTTTCAGCAGATGGTCTGAACTATTAAGAGTCAATTTGAGCCTATTAAAAATGTCATCTATTCTATTTCCAGACAATATCGCAGCGGTTCAACCTCATTACTTATCTGTCACTATAAAGAGCAGATAAACCTTCATCCATCACATCCAATGACTTTTTGCCCAGAATTCTGGATCTTTTTTTCCTTTGCTAAATTATTCCTCTCAGTTCCACAGCAATGTGGGCATCCATTCCCTATTCCCCCCCACAAATATGTATGTATATATATTTATATGCTAGAAGAATATTTAGTCTTCATGTAGCACACTTTCCAAAGAATCTCAAAGGACATCACAAAGTACACATGTATCTTTACACCCATTACTCAAAGGAGACTTCTGAGGTATGGGATCATTTGTCTCCACAATTAAAAAAAAAAAAAAGGTCTCTGAAGGTAAATAAAGAAATCAGTGCTGACACAGCACAAGCTTCCCTTTTGCAATCATACAGACTCCCAGAATTTCCAGAAGTACTCTCTGCTCTTTTTTCTTCCAGTTGTTGCTCTGGTTCCTTAAATCAATCGTTCTTTAAAAAATTTCCCAAATACTTATATCCCATTTTTGCCTTGGTTTAAACTAGCTTTCCTCAGAAAAGATGAATACAATTTCTGCAATTCCTGACTTAAAATCTACACAAGAAAAGCTTTAGAACATATATTTTATTTTATTCAAGGAATGAGTGGTGCTTTACTCTTCATATTGATTAGCAAAGTCATTAATAACTTATTCCCAATTTTTAAAAAAGCAGCCTGATCTTTGGAGGCCCTGTTTTGAAGATTAAGATCCATATAAAACACTCATATCTCTCTTTTGTGTCTTTTATAAAATTAGCCACAAGCTAACTAATTGCAATTTGAAGGATTTAAAACTTCCAGGGATATTCAGAGACATTAAATTTATCAATTATGTTTATACAATGCTTAATTATGGTCAACTTGTTGAAACAAAGGATCATTGACAGCCATAACTACCATATTCATTCATATTTATGGATATATGAGAAACAATTACTTAAGGTAGAGCAATCCAGTATGTTACTCTGTGTCTACAGCTGTGATAGACTTTATTGTGTGAATTGAGAGAGGAAGGAAAGGAAAATTTTTACTGCCATAAGTCAATCACATTAGGAGAAAAAAAAACGTGATGCATATTATCTATTTTTATATGACAACATAGAAAGAGATACTTCAAAAAAAAAAAAAGAAAGTGATGCTTTGAGCTCATTAAAGAGATATATTTTCTGATATGTAATACAACTGACACTTTAGGGGGATATGACTTTTTTCCCATCACAGAGAATATCTGAAACTAGAGAAGCATCAATCAATACCTGCAGTTTCTTGAGAGGCAGCATTAAACAAGAGAAAAGATCACTTTCTTTTTTTGCTGTGCTCTGCTATGAGTGTCCACACTGAAGGTCTGTGTTCCAGCTAAGGCAATTAATGATTAATGAAAACAGACAAAGCTGTTTTAGAGAAAGGGGGGAACCCATGAAACTGAGCATTGCATGATGGCTTCATTAAAAAGAAGAAGTCTGAGCACCAGCTTCGGGGGGAAAAAGAAGTACAAAGTCTTTTTCTGCATCTTTGTGCTTCCACCAAGGAAGCTGCTGAACCTTTTTCCTATGGTGTTTCATGGACTGCATGGAAGAAAAGGCCTTCCCCAGGTAAAAACCGTAGCAAAATTGTCCATCTATGATGCTCTGTGGCTCTTCTCATCTCTGAGTCACCTGGATGGGAACTGATTTTGGACTAGATCACTTGAGCCTCATCCTGAGGCTGTGGTTTCAGCCATCCCATCATCGGCATCCTTGACACACTGTGGCTGGGCTATGCCATGCACTGGAGGAGGTGTCTCCCAGCTTGACGGCTGCTCCTACTGCTTGCAAGATCTTTAGAGTTGTAACTGTTTAACTAATATTTACTCTATTTCAGCTTATGGGCTGGATTTTGTCTTTTGTAGCCAGCTGGAGGGGCACTTTTCCAGTGGAAAGCACAGGAGAAATTTGGTCTGGCTTGGCCAGAATCCCGCCTGTGATCCCCTGAGGAGAAGACGTTGCCATGGCAGCTTTGCTGTTCCTTCAACTGGTGCAATAGCTGCTGTTGCCACATTAAGCCAGCTCTGCTGGTCTGTGAAGGTGAGCTGCCTCTCCGGGTAATTACAAATGTACCTGCTTCCCCATGTGCTTCTGCTGCTTGTCCTTCCATCTGCCTAAGGTACACAAATATTTTGTTATCCTTTCTGCAGGAGGTGACCTACCACGGCTGTCATGCTGTTCATCTCTCCAGATTTTAGCAGCCAGCTCTGTCATGTAATGGGCCGCAGTTTTTGTTGAGGGACTCAAGCTGCCCCATTAAGGCCCTTATCAGCAATGGGAGAGTGATGTCAATTAATTTCAGTTCTGAGCTCTGCAGAGTCATTCATCCTCTCCTAGGTTGTTTTGTGCTTTTTCTTGTGCCTGTGGAATATGAAGGCACTACAAAAAAAACAGCTGATGAAAGGCTGCACTGCTCAGGATGGATGCAGCCTGAGCATGAGAATCTCAGACTTTCATTTGGAGAACTGAGCAAGGTTGTCCCCTTTGCAAACCTCACCTCTTACACAAGGCTGGATCACACATATGAGCCAGAGTCGAAGCTCTTTGTCTCTCAAATCCACATCTCACACCCCACTGGAGAAAGCCCTAAGGCCACTGATGAGTCTGAGCAGCAGACATTCACCCGTCTAGCCTGCTGAAACTGTGCCAGATTAAATCAATGGGATCGTAAGCATTTAAACAGGAATTACTCCTGCTCAACCAGCTAAAAACGTCCTTTATTAGGCAACAGCCTCACTCGAACCCCTCTGCTTGAGCTATAAAAAAAGCACATCAAGCTGGAGGCTGCACAGTGGAGGTAGAAGCCTGCTCAAGGTTCAGCCCTTGCAGAAGAAGAAAGGAAGAGGTGTGCTTTATTGCACACAGATTCTGCAGCTCTGGAAATGATATAGCTACCGTACCTATATCACAGGGCAGGTCTGAGAAATGAACACATGATTAAGAGCTTTGAGAGCTCTGAGCTAAAAAGAGATGCAGCAATGTTGCTGTGATTTAATTCATGCATGCATGCACTTCAACCCAGTCTAATTCCCCAGGGTTAAAATGAAATGGAGTTTAAATCTAACAAGGGTAGAAACTTGCAACCAATTCCTGTGCTTCTCAAAGAGAATATCAAATGACATGAAATCCTTAATTGCCCTGAATGAGACACAGACATCTGAAATGAAGTTACGTCTCTCCTATCTAAAAAAAAAAACCCCTTAAATTAATTCTTTACCTTCCTTTCACCACCCTTAGAAAATGAAAATTCTTCAGGCATAAAAATAGACTAAGCTTTACTAAAACCAAGTGCAGATTTAAGCACCCACTTTAAAGGGCAAGCTGCTTGCACAACTGATATGATATTATGAAACTTTAGACATTTCTTTCACAACTGACAAGGAAATGAATGCATTAGACAGGCCTGTTTCACATCTGAAGCCACAAAGGCTCCCAAGTCTGTATGCCTCTGGATTTTTCTCTGAACTCCATTGTTTGTGGTTAAAACACCAAAAAGGGTCTGACCCATTTTAAAAGAAGGAAATCATATTTCTTAGTCTGCAAATGATACTCACTGCTAGCAGAAAAACAACTGAAGCCTAATCCTTCTGAAGAAAGGAAATGTCCCAGGTCAAAGTCACAGCACATAATCCCCCCCAAGAAAGTAAGGGAGAAAATAAAATACACCAGGTCCAGGCTGGTCATGCAGAACCACACAGCATTGTCAAAGTTTACAAATCACTCTGTCAAACACAGCTGATTTTCATCTAACAAAGCAGAGATGTTTTTGGTGGAAGGTTAGCATTACTTTCTTGGCAGAGCAGAATTGTACCTTTATTCTGAAATATCACTTCATGGTGAGATGTGTTGCATACAGTAATGAAGAACAATAATCTGTCTTCAAAGTCCTTTTGAAAGGTCTAGCTCATTCCAGTTCCTCGGGGCAAAGCAGGACAAAGTGAAGTGGAATTGTTTCCATTTCACAGATGGGAGAGATGAGGCAACAAAGAAGAGGATTAAATTAGGGGAGGGATGGTGTGATGCTGTTTTGGGATGTTCAGATTGCAGTCTCAGGCAACCATCTTTTTACATTTACATTTACATTTACTACAGGGTAAACATTTCTATGCTTTTCACCAATGAAGTACATGAGATCACTACATCTGCAACTCATTGTGCAGCTTGAGTGCACCAATTGGCCTGAACATCAGTGAAGTAAGCTCACAAATTTGGATGAATCTCTGGCCTCTTGCCAAGCATGCAGAGATCCTGTTTCTTAGAATAATTACTGAATTAAACTCTTTGCAGGGAGAAGAGGAAATGGCAGGAGCCAATTTTTTTGCCAAGTCTTAGCACGAGAACTCAGGACATCCTGGGTTTCTTGCCTGCTCAGATCACTGAGTTTCCTCTATCTCTAGCAAATCCCAGTGTAAATGGTTTTAGCAACAGGGAAGGCACATACCCAAGCAGGGAGTTTGATCCCACTGCTGAAGGGAAGCTAGACAAAGACTTAACATGACTACAGACAATCTAGCACTGAACGTGTGGACTGCTCATTTTCCCTTGGAAACTCAAGCTAATCACTTTCCCTTTTCTTGACACTCTGCAATGAGCTGCTCTCCAAGGCGCTGACCTTGTTATTACTGACTACCAAGTTTAACACTTATTATCGTGGTAAGTCTCATTGTTTAAAGTAGCCTTTGCCTAATGGTTTTCACATATGCTTTACACCTGGCTTAATTCAACACTGCCTTGTTCCAGTGCAAAAAACAGTGAAAAAGAGATGCCTTGCTTGCAAAGTATGTGCATTTTCTATAGTGCCCATGCTTGCAAGATGTAGGGCAACGTCCACCAGGACCCCAGTTTGTGTGGGCCAAGCTGAGGCTGAAAGAACACTGAAAGAAGTCTCTTTGTGAATCACAAATCCAAAAACGAAGTGAGAGAAACTTCATCTATCCTTACCACCTATAGATTTCACACCACAATAGCCCTGCATCATAGAATCATAGAATCATAAAGTCACAGAATCGTTTGGGTTGGGAAGAATTTTAAAGCTCGTCCAGCTCTACCCCCTGCTATAGGCAGGGACACCTTCCACTGTCCCAGGTTGCTTCAAACCCCATCCAACCTGGCCTTGGACACTTCCAGGGATGGGGCAGCCACAGCTGCTCTGGGCAAACCATGCAAGTTCCTCACCACTCTCACAACCAAGAATTTTTATCTCGTATCTAATCTAAACCTACTTTCTATCAGTGTGAAGCCACTCCCCCTTGTCCTGTCACTACAGATTCCTGTAAATTGTCTCTCTCCTTCTTTCTTGTTGGCTCCCTCCAGGTACTGGAAGGCTGCAATTGGATCACTCCAAAGCCTTCTCTTTTCCAGGCTGAACAATTCCAATTCTCTCAGCCTTTTCCCACAGCAGAGGTGCTCCATCCCTCTGGTCACCTTGGTGACCTNCTGATCACCTTGGTGCCTCCTCTGGACTGGCTCCAGCAGCTCCACGTCCTTGTGCTCTTGGAGCCAGGGCTGGGGCAGCTCTGCAGGTGGGGTCTCACCGGGGCACAGGGGCAGAGGGGCAGAACAACCTCATTCAAGTCTAGTAAAGTTCAAATAACCACATATCCTTCAAAAATCTCCTATCACATCCCAAGACAACTAGTCTCCAGGAGCCAGCTTGGTTTAATCTGTTAAACCTTTGCCTCTTTATTGTAATTTGTACTGTTTTTAACTTCTGGTCAGTGGGGTTATTCTGTCTTTCTCATTGTGGTGGTTACTTTCTATGGGTAATTTTTCTCATATAGAACTCCAGAACTTGCATTTTAATGTGTGTCACTATGAGCTGGCTGGCAGGTTAATCTGTTTCAGTGTCTGTCGTCATGAACAACCAATTTGTCCAGAGAAGGAATTACAAAAAGGATGTGAAATCATGACAGTCCGGGTAATTTCCTTTCCAACTATAACTCTGTTGACATTAACTACAACATTAGCAGCTATGAATAAGGTTTGTCAGGTACAGTCCAGGAAAAGAAGAAAACAAATGGAAAAGTTAAATATTTACTCTCTGACAGCTTATTTTTTTGCAAGTATGTTTTTTAACTAAAGTTATCCAAAGCCTTCCCAAACCATTTTGCCAAGGGAACTGCTGTTTGCAGGATCAGGAGATTATGTTTGCTTAAGCACATCTGTGGAGCCAAAAGAAAATAAATAAAAAAATTTTAAAAAAACTTCTTTCACCCATTCCTCATCCATTATTTTATTAACCACAATTGTAAGGTTAGAAAAATACCCACTCCATTAGCCCCTAGGGCATGAGACACTGGATTTCAAAGCCCATTTTGTACTCAGTTCTGCTGAATTTCAACACTTACTGATACTGTGTGGCATAATACAAAGTCAACTGGACTGTGAGTTTTTTAAATGGCAACTTGGTCATATCATGCTTTTGGTTATTAACAAATACCATACCCGAGGGTCAGCTCAGACTTTCCACTACATGCTCAAGGTGACTGAATGATAAACAAACCATCAGTGGGAAATTTGGATGCTGGCATATGCTGTCTGGTTAGATTTTAGAAGGAGGAAGTGAGAAGATGTATGGTTGATTTGCCCAAGTAGTTTAAAATAAAAGAAAAATATTTGAAATAAGAAAAAAACTGCAGTTCTTCTGACTTCATTTTCTTATACAGATACCTATAATCAGACTTTTATTTGTACAGAGAGATGCCAAAATAAACAGGACTTGCTCTCAGGAGCATCCATTAACTTCAATTTGGGTACTTGGTGTGCTAAGCCTCTCTCTAAGAAAGTTTACTTTTAAGTGCCTAAAAAGGATTGAAGTGACTGGCTAAGAAACAATCATCCTGATTTGGACATTTCTGGCAAGGCAAAAGCATGAGGATAATGGGATGTCTGAAATTGATTCATTTCCTGACTGGATCAGATTCCAGACTGATTCACTATAAGTGGCTAAAGCACAGAGAAAGGAACTAATGTGGGACTGTTTGCTGTGGGTAGCACAAGAAATTAGTAAAGGGTAAGGAGAGCTGCATGTTGCTGCAGGATGCTGAAGGACTCAGCATTGCTGGACCTGCATAGGAGCAAATCAAACAAATGAGTTTGGGGTAGAGCTGGCCCTGCCTTATGGAGGATGGATTCAGTGACGTCCTGAGCCTGGTCTGGCAAGAATTCTGTCATGAGCAGCTCTAGAGAGAAAGCACCTTGAGGTGACAAGCACCAGTACCAGACTCATTCCCCAGATGGCTATACCTTTGGTATTACTGTGACCTGATATTCTTCATAGGTGAGGATGGGATGTGTTGGACCTAATTTAGAAAACTCTGCNCTGTACAGTTATGTGGCATCTTTCATATCAAGATCTCAAAACACTTTTAGTTAAATCCAGGAATTGAAGGGGGTGCCGTTAATCTGCTTATTCATAAAATCCAAAGGAAGCTAAAAAGGTGAGATGTTTTGTCCATAGGCTGTAATGGCAGAGCAGGAGCAAAGGTGGAAGTACAACCTTGGGGCCAAATTCTATCTAAAGTCAGATTCTTCCTCATCCAAAAGTATTGGAAACAGGACACTGGTAATTCAGGGAAATTTGATTCCCAGCATTCTGCTGTAACATGACAAAGGATCCTATAGCCTCATCGTCTTCAAACACCCTTTGAATATCTTTCTTCTCTCTCCCACTGCTGTTTGTGCCCATTTCAGCACTGAACCACTCAAAGAAAAAGTCAGAATAAAGCAAAGATCTCTGGATAGAGAAACATTTCTGTCACACACATGGGAAAACACTCACAGAACACCACAGTGGTCATGGTGCTGTGTATGAGCTGCAGGACACATTGGCTATTCTAGACACCAGGTGTCTGGGACATAATGACCTCTTAATTAATGGCTAAATAATGACCACTAACAATCAAGCTGTCAGAAGACGAAAGAATAATGGTAAGTACAATTCCCTGTTTACCACAGGAGCACCTCCCATTTCTTAGGCCCTGTGCTCAGTCCTTAAACACCTTTCTTGTCCACATAGTCTGTGGACATATGTCTTGTTTCCTTGAATAAAAGAGAAATATAATTTCAGTCCAAAAGAAGCCTTCCTCAAAATGGGAAATTAAGAAATTAGAAATATCTCTTTCTGCATTCTTCTTGGGGAGGACAACAGAAAGAAAAGCCTGCCTGAAATTTTAACAACATCTGTGAAAATACCCACATATGAGTTCTAGACCCTTGATTTTTTCAGCTATAGCAAGGTTTCCCTGCTGGGAAACCCTTGGGCCTGTCCATCTGCCATACAGTATGGTGAATACTACTACAATGGCACTTTAACAATAACTGTGCTCTTTTGAACCTCCCCATTCAAGTCACTCCATTGATTACTCAGAAGAATGCAGACTCTTGTGTTATTTGATCGGCACATATACTCTGAGCATTTAATCCCCTCAAATATTTTTCAATAACTTCCTTTAATTACAAGGAAAACACGCCGAGTGATGCATGTATTGAAGAGCTTCCCCTCATGTCTGTCTCTCTCTCTTTTTTTTTTTTCTGTTTAATGAAGAATTTGAATCACTTTTCAACTTCTTAATCCTATAATCCTGGAAGGAATTTGCTCTCTTCCAAACCCTGGGGGTGGTAGGCTTATGCTTAGTACAGTACACCCTGGAGATCTTGCAGCAGGGTCTTTCCAGAGGAGTCCCAAATACCTGCATTCCTCAGCTGTGTGGTCACCATGTAACTCAACCTCACCAAAAACACCTCTTCTCAGTGGTTCAAGGATTGACTTTTTCATGAGAAGTGCAGGGATAACATGGCACAGTAGACACAAAGTGTCTACACAAAGTGTCCACAAAGCAGAGAACCAAACTTTGCCAGAAGGAATGGGGCGCTTGGTGCCAAGCAGGATGGTTTTAACAACAACTTTATTCTCTTCAATGAATCCATTCTTCTGGAAAAAAAAGTCAGGGGAAGGGTGACCTTGCTAGTGCTACATCCTTGCACCTTGATGCCTCCCATTCCCTGGGGGGGATACTGGGGAATGATGGACAAGTCTGTAGGACTGGTCTTGTTGGAAGGGTTGGACTGAGCCTGTTGGCTGCACAGTCTTTGCCTTGAAGGGCACTCGATGCATTTGCAGCACGCGACACTCTCCCCTGTGAGCATGGTGAACTCACTGCACAACAACTTCAGACTTGTCTACTTTTGTTTCAAGAAAAGCCTTTGTTGTCACGGCAAGGCAGTTCTTTCTGCAAAGAACCCAAAGTCTGTGATTTTCCTCCTCTTGGCGTTCCTGTAGAATCAAGGAACACTAATAAATGTACTCCACAGCACAAATTTCCCACCTTGTCTTTCCAGGCTGTTGGTTCTCAAGGGGTGGCCTGTGGATATTTAGGGACCCATAAAATGGGAGGAAAATGGTGCATGGAACAACTGTAAAAGAGTAAAACCACAGTAACAACCCAAACCATTCCCTCATAATTCCATATGTGCCAGCAAGCAGACAGGGTGAAAAAAAAGGCTGTAAATACACTTTCAAAGTTTTGCAGCATTTTTAGCTGTTTATAAATCAAACACCTTGGGGCTCTGTTGACCAGAGCAAGTCTTGGCTTACTCTCCAAACATCTGAGCATTCTTTCATTACAAGCAGTAGCAAAATATTGTGAAAAGGCATCTGTTATTCACTCCTCTCCGATTCTAGGTCACGCTCCTCAGCTCTTTCTTTTTCTCATGCTTGTTAGTTCAAGTAACCATTGTTTTGTCAGTGGCTAGTTATCTAATCCCATTACACATAACCATTGTCATTGTGTTTTGTGCTGAAGTAACAGCACTGAGAAATGGGTTGGGAAACCTGAACAGCCCAAAGTGCATCTGTGTCTGTCCTTGTTGAGATAAGATGCCTTCAGAGGCCTCAGCTGAAGGGTGTTTGGATGAAGAGAAGCACGCAGGACACCTTGATGTTAACATGGACACAGCACAGACACATTGCACAGAGCAAGGACATGTGGGAAACAAGGGTGTTGCTTGCACATCGTCTCCTCCATTTGAGGGAACTAAAACTTGCAGGCAAATTCAGTGCTGGATCAGCCTGAAAGCCTGGCCTGTTTTCAAAGGTTTGCACATTTTAGTGCAGCTCCAGTGATCAGTTTTATGATCTGACAATTGACAAACCTGCTAACACATTAATCACAGCTCAGCTGGCAGAGGATGATGAAAAATTATGTCATACTGTGATGTATGACTGCTGCTTTCTGTTGCTGTGATAGACTCCAGCACCTATTTCATACCCAAATAGGCCATCTCATGTCTCTCCTTCTGTGGGGGCAATGAGTTCCCTGCTTGCCTGGCTGAAGCATCATGTACTAGGCAGGAGCATGAATTAGACATCTGTCATTGATGCAAAGAAACTGTCTTCTATTTTCCAAAATTCTTGAGCTATTTCACCATCAACTTTCATTAAGAGAACAGAACTCTCCTATCTTCAGAGGACTGCTGACAAAAAAAGCTGAGTGAAGGAACGCACCTCCAAGAATATTTTTCAGCATATACAGCAAGCTGTGTGTACATGACAGCAGCAGATGGGTTACACACTGATGTCCTCTTTAGGAGAAAAGTCTCATTAGAGCAGACAGGACTGACAGTTTCCATCCAGACTTGGCATGTACCTAGTGCCACCCTCACCTCCAGGTTTAATGAACAAAACCCATTAAACCCCCAGGTTTGCAGAAGGGTGAGCCAAGTCACATAGAAGATGTCACTTGCTGCAGGTCACATGTCATTTCAGACTGGATCTAATGACAGAATCTAGGAAAAGAACTGAAGGAACAGTGTATTTTTGTGGTGGTGAAATCTACATAAAATACCTCAGGAAGTGCATTTCCTCATGTTCTGGGAGGAAAAAATATAAAGTCCAATTCTTTTCATCTTCTCACTTATGTTTCCTCTCTTTCATCCTTCTTTTCCTCTCCATCTGTCTCAATGTACACCTTTCAATAAGAAAACTGTTTTTTGTTTTTTTTTTTTTCAGAATTCCACTCTCTAGTTTTGGAGCCAAATTGTTGGATGAATTTAATCCCAGTGTGGGGCCATTTATTTTGGAAACACTCTACTGTTTTTTTGCACAGATTTTGTGGTAAAAATACAAAAAACCTAGATAAAATCACCAGTTCTCACTAGGAAAGCATATACCCATGCCTTTCTAGCGCTCTCACTGCCTTTGTCCTTGTAACAGTTGTATTTTCATCCGTGACCCCAACACTTACATGCACTTCAAAGCCCTGTAGGGACTATTATCCCCTCTCAAAAAGTAGAAGAAAGTGAAATTCACTACAACAGGGAACTGGCAAGCTTGTGATGGGACAAAATAAACACTCTGGAGAGAGAGCCCCAGGGAGATGGCTCACCTCCAGCAGCATGGACCAAAGGCTTTTCTGCAGCAAGGGGAATTTTTTTATTTTTTTTGCTCAAAGAGCTGCACCCAACAAAGATAACCTGAGAAGGTTGCTAAGTAATAATAATACTTAGCAAATATTATTATAATAATATTTCTTAATAAGAAATCTAAACAATTCCCATAAACACTTCCTTGTTGCTACTGTTTATTATTTATCTAAGGGATAAATAATAAAATCCAGGGATACCCCTGGCCCACAGCAAAACCTTCTCTAAGCCCCAGCCTCCTCTCTTCATGGACAGCAGAGTCATCATGAGCAGAAGAGCAGGAGCAAAGACCAAGGGTGCTGGCAGGGCACAACAGTCAGTGTGTCACTGTGATAATCTGCTTAAAGGAGGAGGCCAGGGCATCATTAAATAGTGTGGCCTGAAGTCCTAAGGGAGCAGCTGGAAGATCTGGTGCTCTCTCCATGCTAAACTGTAGCTCATGTATTACTTCTTTACATATGTACCTAGAAATTAGTTCAGCCCCAAGCCCTGACTCTCACCATTCCCTATCACCAGAGACATCAAACTCCTCAAGTCACTGTTGCAAAGGTGACACCTACTTTTTTATCTATGTTTGAGAAGCCACAAAACTAAACAAGCAGATGTCACACATTTTTCCTCTGCCAGCCACAAAACCATGCACGGCAAAATCTCCTAAAAAAATCATTGCAAAAAAGCCATTCACATGAAAAAGGCCAAAACAACAAAAATCTAAACCAAAAACAAGAGAATAGGCCTTTTTAGGACAGACTTTTCTATGATTTTGTTTTGACATTATCGGGGAGGATGCTTTGAGTTTCCAAACATTTTTTAGCAGTTCAGCAGGATGAAGAGCAAGCAGCTGGAAGTCATGCAGCAGATGGCCACTGGGATCCTCAAAAGACAGCAAGACATCACTTAGCTTGTATGAGACCAAGACAGAAATATTTTCAACCTGGAAATCCATCTGGGACTAGATGTCCACATGGTTCAGGCAGGTAATGGTTGGGTCATAATCACTTCCTTTGCCATCTTTGTTTTCTCCTGAATTTGAATGGCTTTCTTCATTTATTGGCATCAGCTATTTCTGGTTCTTTCAGAAGGTGAAATTGAATTTCTTGCTGAAGTTATTTGAATACCCTCACTTCCACCTGGATTTTCTCATGCTTTTGTCAGTTTAATCAAAATGTGCCTGGATGCCTTATCCCTCCAAGACCAGCCCATGTACTCACAACTTTTGCAGCATGCAAGAGGTCTGTATTTCAAATGCCAATTATTCATCAACTAGAATGGATAAACTTACAGGCTTCCTGCAAGAATGCTGTTTTTATGGAGATAAAGAGAAAAACCATCTAATGAAAAAACTGTCCTTCAAAGCGAGCAATATTTTTTTTCTAACACAAAATTTACTTTTGCTAGTAAGACAAATTAAGTTGGCCTCAAAGACCTTATGTTGGCTTTGGACTTTTTGTAAATGCTTTCTGTGGGGTATTTTTGTGTTTGTTTTGTTTTGTTCTTCTTTCCAACTGACCAAAGGAGCTACAAGATAAATAAAGTGCTAAGTTTCAGGGGGTTGGAATTTGGGAAGGAGCAGACAATTTTCTTAAGCAGTGGTAGTGGCATTCACCTTTAATGCTTGGATGCCAAGCTGTCAGCCAGCAACTTCAACACCACCCTTATCTCTCTTCTTTTCTATTTATACATTATACAAAGCTATTTTTTCCTGGGTTTAATAGCACATCAAAGGACCAACTGAATGGATCCGTTTCAGAGGTTGCTGATAGCAACACTGGGGAATCCTGCAAATGGAGGTCTAAAATTTCAGTTCTTTCCAGTGCTGTATTAGATAATATAGGGAAAGCCAGTGAAATACTCAGCAAAAGCACCCTGGCTGTGGTTCTATTATTTGCAAGTTCAAGCTGGACATAGAGAAGATTAAACAACTAATTATTATGTTAACTTACTCCCTCTAACCACAGGTTTCCTGCCAAAGGAGACACCAATGGCAATGATTATTTCAGTTTTTCAGAAGTAGTGGCAGATCTCTGAAAACATTCAGGTGTCTCAGAGCCCATGAACACATCCTTAAAAATGGACTATAGCCTCTTATTCATTCAGGGATGTTAAAAAAAAAAAGGAATCTCCCAGTTCCCTTTAGGCCAAATATATTTGTCTTGGCAAATATGGATTTTGAAGGACTGCCCCAGGATTACAGGAACACAAAAATCACAACACTGAAATTGATTATATTGGACACAGTATCAGACTGAGGGTTTCACTGACTTGTTAAGTAAATAGAAATGCCTGCACCTCTATGTTCCCATTGTAAAAGAAATGTGAACACCACGAAGTACTTCAGCTGGCTTAAACCATTTTCCCATCACCAAGCTTGTCTCCTCCAAGCTTTATGCACAAGAAAGGTAAACAAGCACAGCTCTACTCTAACTTGAACAGCCTTTTTTGACATGTTGACTTGATTATTTCTGTCTACTTCCCCAAGCTTTCCAGCTCATACTGACTTAGCTTCTCTCAGATGAAACCTCTGGCAAAACTGCCTCTTGTGTTTCAAGATCCTTAAAACTCACTCCTTTATCTGTCTCAATGTCAATTACTGCTTATTTATGAAAGGAAAGGACAAGCAAACCACACTGGCCCAGACACACAAAATAATGAATAGACAAAGTTCCACATTCATAAATAAAACAACATACTTCATATAGCTCTTACATAATCTTAAGGGTTTTTTTTGTTTTAAATCTGGCACCATTTTAGTATGTCTACTACTCTTGTGCTACTTTTAAGTAGGAGAGGTATTTGACAAGTGAATCTTCAGTGATGGCAACTGCAGCTTTTATTGACTTTTTTGAAAATATTGAGCTTACTCAGAATTACTGAAGTGAACAGCACTTGTGAATATAAACTAAAACAATAGGTGACTGGTACACATTGTGTGAGAATTTATTTAATTTTTCAACCCAACAGAAACTGATGGCCAAACTAGACACACTTTAATGCTGTTGCAAAACATTTTTCCTCCCTGGAATGGACATAATCCACCTCTAGGCTTGATTCCACTACACACACACAAGTATAATTTACCACAGTAATTTATAATGTTGCATAAATTTGTAATCAAGCTGGTTTCCTTAAGCTCTTTCTGTTCACTTGAGGAAATACGACTTTCTAAAGAGCACAGCCATACAAGGCGATGGACATGGGTTTGGGGTGAGGTAAAAGAGCTGGAAGACAGCTCAGTCTTGATTGCCAGTGGTTCCTCATGCCACACAGCTTGGGCCAGTCCCATGAGGAATGCCTCCAAAGAGCTCGAGAAAACATACCTGTTTGCAGATATAGCAAAATAATTACATGGAGGCAAACCTCAATGGAAATAATAATAGTAAGAATTAAAATGCTCCAAACAGTACTCATCTGGGAATCTCAATTAGCTCCACAAACAGTAATTAATTTAGCTTCTTAGCTCTCTTCAAGATAGAGAATTAGTAATCTTCCCATTTTATTGATGGGGATATACACATGCAGACATGTCAGTGAGACTTCAGCTGGATTTAGACAGCACATCTTCTCACAACCTGTTCTCTACCTTGTGCTCTCTCTCCTGTCATATCAGCTGTTATTCTCCCTTTCTTTTTGAGCAAAACTATATTCTGCTGGTCTGGGCCAAAGACAAAACCACTCCAAAGTCTCCAAGGCCTTAACATAAGCAAAGCCTGCTGTACTCACCATAAGAGTTGCATTAAATACCCTGTGCTCCGATAAAAAACATATCCAGTGGCACCTCACTGGATTTTATTTAGTAACCCAACAGTGAAGTTTCCTTAATGAGGCTGATGACAAATTTGGCTTTATTTCTTTTACTAAATGTTGCTAAAACCCAGGAGATGATCCCATAAAAAAAGTCAGATTAAACACCAGGAGAGAGACCTGCCTTTGACCTCAAATGAAGGGCAGGAATTGTTGGTGCTCTGAGGGCAGCTCTCCAACACAGTGAGATAATAGATCCTTCCCTAAAATAAACACCAAGCCAGCCATACCAACAGAGCAGCCTCTAGTTTTATAATCCCTTTGCCAGTTTAAATCTCCAGATGAGTTATTATATTGCAACACATATACAATAAGTATGTCATGACCCTATAACAGTACTCTGTAAGAATACAGAGGACTAGGAAAAATAAAGAAAAAGGTTAGTGGCTTTTCAGTCTTAAGTGAACTTGATTTGTCTGCATTCTGAAAAACAAAATATTTTGGTACTTTCAAAATCTGAATGAGTATTTGATTTTTTAGACCTTCTTACTCTCTAAAATTACCTGGAAGGAGGCTATGGCCAGGTGGGGGACTATCTCTTCTCCCAGGCAACAAGCAATAGGACAAGAGGAAATGGCCTCAAGCTGCACCAGGGGAAGTGCAGGTTGGACATCAGGAAAAATTTCTCCACAGAAAGAGTTTCTAAACACTGTAAGGGACTGCCCAGGGAGGTGGTGGAGTCACCATCCCTGGAGGTCAAGCAATGAGTGGGAGTGGGAGTTTGGTTAGTTGACATGGTGGTATTCAATCAAAGGTTGGACTTGATGATATTGGAGGTC
This sequence comes from Ploceus nigricollis, assembly GCA_013399945.1. Taxonomy (NCBI): domain Eukaryota; kingdom Metazoa; phylum Chordata; class Aves; order Passeriformes; family Ploceidae; genus Ploceus; species Ploceus nigricollis. The sequence continues at coordinate 149,414 of VXBC01012131.1, forward strand.
TTTTCCAACCTTAACAATTCTATGATTCTGTTGTATGATTTTTTAGTTGAGGGTTAACTGGATATGGTAGGGACTTTGTGACTACTGAGTTACACGCTGTTCCACAAACATTCACACATAAACTATCTTTGGCTGCCCTGCAGGTGAGACAGGAGGTAGGAGATGCTCTCATACATTTTTAACTATTTCTCAAAGTAGGTTTGTGCCTTGGAAAAGTTATTTTTGATTGTGTCTCGGTTCCCCACAAAGAAAACAAGACTTGCAGCTGGTGTCCATGACAGCTGTGCTGCTGTGAATACAGAGTGGACAAGAAATTTTAATCCTGGACTGTGTAAGGGGAGATTTCAGCCTCGGTCACATTTTGCAGTTTTTGTTGATTGCAGCTTTTGTAAAATGCCAGGCAATTGGCCATGAGGTCCATCGCAGTGACACTACTGGAAAAAGGAACCACATCCCAGTGTGTTCATCTCCCAGAGCCAAAGTCTGCCTTAATTTTCTCAGTTTAGGGTTACTAAATATTTCCCCCGCAAAGCCCCTTTGCCACATTTCTCTGACATGAACCAGCAGCTTGTCTGTTTTGTGTCTATTTGTGGCTGATATGAACTGTGACACGTCCAGGGGATCTTTTACAATTCCTGGTGACAAGGAGGGCTGTGAGCAGCAAAGTGTGTCACATATATTAGTCAGCTGCAAAGCTGAAACTGATAGCAGGGTATGAATAGAGCTGATAGTCTCATCTCTAGCTGATACTTCATGTGGCAGATCATGTTTCTGGGGACTCCTTTGCTTGCCACAGGGATGGATAGAGAAAAGTCCTGCTGAATCCTGGTGAAAATGTGCTCATGGTGCTCAGATCAGGCTCAGATTGGATATTAGGAAAGATAGCAGCAAGGCTGGTATGTGCAAAATGCACAGTCAGTAGGGTTCTCGAGATGGCAATAGCTGCTGTGGGAGGGTGAGAGGAGGTAAAGACATTATTTACCCTGGAGGTCAAGCCACCTCTTGGCATCTCTTGAAGGAGGATAGAGAAAATGTCATCCCACCCTCCCCAGTCTGAACCTGACTGAAAAGGGAACTAATCAGCTTTTAAAATCCCTGGAAGATATTGCAGCACTTTACATTCATGTTGCCAGTCAGACAGATGCATTCCTTTAATGCTCATGATTAGTGCTTTTCCCCAATGAGCAGGAAGAGAATCACAGCTCTTGTGCAAAGTGGCTGTGGGGACACAAAATAATTTCCATGGACTTGAAAGTAAACACTAATGAAAAACTCCAGCTAACTTTCCAGGGAGTGGGCACATGTACTTGTGCCTTGTGCCTCTCCTGTATGCCTTTGTCACAAGGAGAGGCACAAGGTCCCCCTTTCTATCCCTGAGATACAAGCAATCAGCTCCAGAGCCACCATCACCATCCAATCCCAATAGCCCACTCCTTGAGAAGCTCCTTGACTTCTTGGGAGAGCTTTTTGCTTTCTCAACTCAGTGCCAGGAGGAGAACAAGAGGATGATCTCTGCATCTACAAAGTAGCTGGGAACAACAGCAGCATCTCTTGCTCCCAAGAAACTTGTCACCATTTTAGGATACTCTGCCCCATCTGGCAGGGGCAGAGGGAAGAGGATTATTCTGTGCTCTGAGATGGGCCCATCTCAGAAGAGAAAACACCAGGGGAAAAAAGACAGAAAAGCTCTGCAAATGAAGAGTCAGCACAAACAAAGTGTTTGTTTCAGCCCAGGCAAGAAGCTGAAGCATGACTGCACTAAACAAATCACAGTGGAATCAGCAACTGGCAAAGTAATTTGTGTTATTACAGCTGATGGAAAATTTCTGATGCCGCCCGTGTTCGCATTCGAAACACATCTCAGATGTTTAATTGGCTCAGTTCACATCTAGATGATTGCTCTTTTTATCCTTCTGGAGTGTATCAAGCCTGTAGCTGCAGACAGAAACTTTTTGATGTGCCTCCCTGGCTCTGTCCGTCAGCTATGAGACAAGGAATGAAGTTTTCCACAAACCAAGCAAGGCAAGGGAAATACAGACTAGAAGGGGTCTCACCTAAATAATTTCAACCTTTCTGTTACCCCAGTTCTTTTTAAGTTCAACTCTGGCACTACCAAATAGTTCTGTGCCTGTAGCACCTAAGACACTGTGAGTTAAATGCAGGGGTAAGAATTGCATGTGTTGATGTCAGCAAAGGGTGGGTTTGGTGCTTTAGTCACAATATAGGTAAAGCTGTTTTCCCTGTCACATAGAAATGCTCCTGTGAGCTCCCTCTGGCCTATTAATCACACCATTTCATGGAATCCCAGGATGGTTTTTGTTGGAAGAGACCTTCAAGACCATCTGATTTCTACCCTTCTGCCATGGGCAGGGACACCTTCCACTAGATCAGGCTGGTCAGAGCACCATCCACCCTGGCCTTGAACAGTGCCAGGGATGGCAGTAAAATGTTAATTATGGCTGAGTGTCTGTGCTCAGAAAGCTCTTCTCCCTCACTTACCAGACCCTCTTGCCAAACTTTCCTCATCCTATGAAACATTGTCCAGAAAAAGAACTCCTCCCTGCAGGTCAGCCCTGCATGGACAGAAAAATTCCAGCCAGAGGCATCCTAATTTTCCCCAGTGTTTTATAAAAGCCTCCCAAATTCATTAACCTGTAGGCAGCAGCCAGGATCTCAAGGTATATGAAATTGGGGAATGGTGCTTTTTTAAACTTTCATGAGAAAAAGCAGGTTGGCTTGGTGCTGAGTCACAGATTCCTCCACTCCCTAGGCCTAATCTTGGCCAATTGATCTGCCCATTAGAGGACAACCAAGTTCTTGGCCAGAAAATGAGTCTGTAGGGTGGACAAGGCTGGGGAGGAAGGATATTATTGCCCACTTCCCTTCTTTTCTCTTTGATGTGTTGAGAGCTGCAGGACCACAGGCTGCCTTTGTGGAAAATGCCATGGCGGCAGAGGCTCTGCAGCCGTGTGGGAGGATGGAGCCTCAGTTATCAGAGAGTTATTTCTGAGCTCTCCCTGGAAGCAGAGGGAATATTTCTGAACTCACTTGGTTGATTCGTTCACCAAGGATATAACTCATTTAGGTTTACAGCTCTTTTCCAAGGAGGAGGGAGACCAGAGAGGCTCACTTGTCGCATCTCCTCTCATTGTAAATCAAAAGCAGTGCCATGCCGGCAGATTCCCAATGCCAAAGGGAGAGGACATCTGGCAGCACAGCTCTCAGAGATTTTGGAAGCTGCTTGACACCAATTTTCCTGTTTTTCTTGAAAAGAAAAGAGCCCTCACTTCAAAATGATGTGGCATGTGATAGGAAAGAACAGGCCAGAGGATTTGAAGGGACACAATGGCCCTTCAACAGCAAATGTGGTTGTATCAAAGTGTGGCTCCTCAAAGCCTGCAGTAAGGCCACCTGTAATACAGCAAACCAATTTGGGAATGCCATGGGTTTCCAAATCAGAGCCCAGAAGGATGGCTTCAGGATTAAACCCTTGCTCCAGGGCTTTCAGGACTATCCCCAAGAAGCACAGGGTTGGGGAACTGGATAATTTTAAACAAGCAGGCACCTTTCCATCCAAAACAACTAACTAATTATGGGTGCCCCAGGGCCACAGTTAGCTGTTGCAGGGAAGTACAATATTGCTCTCACGTCTCTTTGCCTCCTGAGTTGCTGCTGCTGCTGCTAGGCACCAGCACAGGACCTGGTGAGTCCTACAGAGCCTCAGCAGAAGACAGAACCCAAGCTTCCCTAGAAGCAAATTTGAGACCAGAAGAAAACAAATAGGAAGCACAGAGGAGGTCAGCTGTTTGCGTCTCTATGCCAAACAGGACTTACAGAAAATCCCACTAGAAAGGGCCGACTGACAATGGCCAGTGACAAAAATTGAAGGAAAACACAGGCAGCCTCATGTTATTTGCTTCATCTACCAAGCTGAATATATTCCCCTCCAGTTACCACCTCAGAATTCCTGACTGTGAAAAAGAGTCTGGAGATGAGCAATCCAGCACCACAAGAAGCCAAAGGAGACATGTCCATTCTCTTCATCAAAGTTTGGTGCAAGCCTTTGGTTCCCATCCTGGGTGACACTGCCTACTCGTGAGTAAATCTTCCTGTGGGAGATGCAATGTACTCCTGGGATTTAGAAAATCACAGTCTATTCTGATCTGTGGCCTCAGCTGAATCACCTCACACAGGTTTTTTTTCCCTGTTTTCTGAAACAGGAGTAATGTTATGCCCTGCTTACTGAGACACTGAAATTTATGTGTGAAAAGCATGGCTTCAAAACTAAGTATTGTCACTTAAAGCAAAATGAAGGTATACAAAAAAAACCAAGGTAATGTGTGTACCATTAAAATCCTGACACCAGATGCCAGAAGTGGGTTGAATTTGCTGAGGTACTCCTGCTGTTCCTTTTCAGCAGGCATGAGGAAATACTGCTTTGCAGATAAACATTGTAATGTGGTGAATGTCCAGAATTTAATGAAGTCCACTATAACAGATGAAAATGAAGCTTTCATTAGTTAATGAATGCCTTATTCATTTTAGTTTTGGGTTTGGCTTTTTTTTTTTANTCCCTGCCCCAGGACTTTCAGGACGCCCCCAGAAGCACAGAGTTGAAGAACTGGACCATTTTAAACAAGCAGGAGCTTTCCCCCCA
>VXBC01012131.1:154195-165815 GCA_013399945.1 Ploceus nigricollis
AATCACAGTCTATTCTGATCTGTGGCCTCAGCTGAATCACCTCACACAGGTTTTTTTTCCCTGTTTTCTGAAACAGGAGTAATGTTATGCCCTGCTTACTGAGACACTGAAATTTATGTGTGAAAAGCATGGCTTCAAAACTAAGTATTGTCACTTAAAGCAAAATGAAGGTATACAAAAAAAACCAAGGTAATGTGTGTACCATTAAAATCCTGACACCAGATGCCAGAAGTGGGTTGAATTTGCTGAGGTACTCCTGCTGTTCCTTTTCAGCAGGCATGAGGAAATACTGCTTTGCAGATAAACATTGTAATGTGGTGAATGTCCAGAATTTAATGAAGTCCACTATAACAGATGAAAATGAAGCTTTCATTAGTTAATGAATGCCTTATTCATTTTAGTTTTGGGTTTGGCTTTTTTTTTTTAAAAATCGAGAAAGAATGTTTTCCCTAAGCAAGTGCCAAGTAAGAGAGTAAACATCTTCTGCTCTTACACCTTCATCTCCTCCTCAAGGCTGTCACTCCTGCAAGAAAAAGGATCTCATTACACCAGCCTTGCCCACAGTCCTGTTGCAAACCTCTTCCAGTGAGATGCACCCAACCCTAGCAACAGCTGGCCACAGCTGGCTGTACCAACAGGCCCTGCAGAGCCTTTTCCCACTCCTGCCTGCCTCTGCAGGGTTCTTCAACTCCCATCTTCACCTTTTATTGTCACACACACTTTGGGCCAAGAACAATAATATATTTGCTTTATGATGCTCTGGCCATGACAGGGATTTTATGGACTGCCACAATGCCATCTTCATAACTGCTACTGCCATACTGCTGATTAAAAGGGTCACACTGGCACGAGGGAATCTATAATGGCTTTATTTGTTCACAGGAAGGATACACCAGGAGTTCAAGTTTCTCTGTTCAGCTTTGGACTCTTGGTGCTTTGATCCTGATCACCTTTGAGAATAAAAAGGGAATTTAGTTCTTAAATGTGGTTTTGTCACTGGTGTCTCAGTTAACACCATCCATAAAAGGATCATTTTCTTTGTTACACAGGACAAGGCTGAGACCACAAACTTGAAATAGGAGTAGAATGATAAAACCTGTATCTTTTTAGCTAAAAAGGGACAATCATTAACCATGTAAATAAATGAGCGACTATCGAGTTTTAGTAACACTCTCCATTCTGTTGCTCATTCATGAAGAGGAGTGAAGAAAAAATGTTTCAAGGCTTCAGAAGGATTTTTACTTTTTTTAAGTTGGATAATTACACAGCCTGGTATATCAGCACTACAGGCACCTGCTGACAGTATGATTGCAAAACAGGACATTCTTGAGGTTGGAAGAAAACAGGCACAAAAAAGAGAATCCTGTTATCAAGTAAAATATCTGAAGACTGTGAGTCTGAGTGTTTTTTTCTCTGACTTCTAAAAGCATCATATCCTCAAATTCAAACAAGCAGATGGCTGCCAGAAACACTCTGAAACCAGCAAGCTGCTTGCCTTGGACACATTATTTTGGTATCTTGACCCCTTGACTCTCTCATGGATTTTTTATTTAATTTGGGTTTGATCCAAGGCGATCGGCGAGGATTTTAAAATCACCAGTGACCTCTGAACTTCAATGATGGCATTTTGGGGCATTTTATCTTAAAGAAGAGATAAGAGAAGAAGTGGCCATACACTCACCATCCAATGGGAGCAAAAAATATAATGACATAACTTGTGGTTTCGGTCACAGCTGAAGTAAGCTGCTGAGGCTGTATAGAGAAGAAGTGATACTGGTGGAGGGAGAAATGTTTTGAAAGATTGCAACCATGGCACCACCTCTTTTTGCTGGCACTACACAGCTACAGCTGATGACAACTTCAGCTCTACCTCCATGTTCTTCCAAGGAAGCAACCCTAAGTCATACCTGCTCCTGGCTGAGTGTCTGAATTTTAGCTTCTTGCCTCAGAAAGAGTGCAGAAATGTAATCTTTGATATGAAGTTGGGTCTTAGGAATTGCCAGTAGATAAAGAGCCTTGCATTCATTTTCCCTGCAACTCTGACTGCTCTTCAATTCTGACCTTGATTGCTCCCAGTAAGAGATAATACAAATCTCATTCCTCATGTAGACCTCCCAAGATGTTGTCTTGAGCTTCATCTCACAGGTGCTAAATGGCTTTTCATGAAGGAGATAAGCTGAAGTTCTCTGATGAAGGATAAGGCTGATAAATATGCTCCTTGTGAGCCAGGGGACGATGTGGGTAAAGGTCACATAGGAGAGAGAACTGAGCTGGTAGCACAGTGGGTCATGATAACACCAAATCATGGTCAGGTCACCATCTCAAGGAGAGGAGCAAGGCATTGCAGAGGGTACAATTTCTTCTGATGCCCTCTTCCTAAGTCGTGTGAAAGGAAAGATTTCTTTTTTCCTCCCTTACCCTGTCTGGGCTTCTCATGGATTCCTTCCAGCCATCTGAGGCTCCTACTTCTACACTTCCACCAATGTCGTGCATCTTTGCCCAGACATGGTGTCATGGTGTGACCATTCCCTCTCAAATTTCCTACTTCACCCACTTATCCTCACCAAGATTATGCTTTACTCATATCTGGGTTTCTTATTTCCCATCATTCTTATTAAACGACAGGCACTTATTAAAAAGTGGGAGCACCATCTAGTGCAGCTGCTGCTCAAACGTAAGGGACCAGAACTACAGCATTCCTTTATGAAGATATCAGTGACAACTAATTTTGGTGCCATATAGATAAAATACTGATTTAATTTATCTGGATCTAGTAAAATCTGAAAAGAGCTTATAAGAAATCATGCCTGTACCTCAGTTAATGAAATTCTGGGCTGCTTCTGGGAAGGCTGACAATTGTAAAACCAGTCTGCTAAACTTTCATTCACAGCTTCATTGCAAAGTCATTACAGATATGACAAAACCCACCAAACTCACACAGGTGTGTGTGAACACACGTGGGAATGAGAAACACCACATTTTCTCCCTCTCAAGGCAACCTGGCAGCTTGGAGGGGACAGAACAACAAGGAAGAGATTGTCTTGGTGCTGTCAGCAATACTCAGTGTTGCAGGACCTTTTTTCCCCATCTGAGAACCTGAATCTGAAATCATCTCTGCAAGAAAACCGTAGGAGCTTTCACTACTGATGGTCCTTGCAGTGCATGGAGAGGGCTGCCAGAGGCCTCAGGCCAGCCATCCATGGACCATCTCACCCTTCCCATAGCACCACAGAATGGTTTGAGTTGAAAGGGACCATTTAGTCCAGCCCCTCTGACATGGGCAGGGACACTTCCCACTAGACTAGGGTGCTCTAAGCATCATCCAGCCTGGGAGCACTTTCAGGGGTGGGGCAGCCACAGCTTCTGTGGACACCCTGTGCCAGGGCCTCACCACCCTCAAAGCCAAGAATTCCCTCCCAATATCCCATCTATCCCTGCCTTGTGGCAATGGGAAGACATTCCCCCTTGTCCTGTCACCCCAGGCCCTTGTCCAAAGTCCCTCTCCAGCTCTCCTGGAGCCCCTTTAGGCACTATAAAGGGTTCTAAGATCCAGGACACTGATTATTTTGGCCAGCCAGGCTGTCTGCTGTGCCCTTAGAGATGGACACCAGGGTTGATGCAGATTGTTTTCACTGGTGCTCTTTTCATCTGGTTTGCTGCACTGAGAAACCACAGAAGGCTGAAATAAATATATATGCACCCTATCTGCTGGTCACCTGTGCCCGGATCCCCTTGTGCTTATATTTGTGTTTGTTATGACACAGGGAATGAGGGTGAGCATAAAACATTATTCCCTGGGGAATAGTGATTTTCAAGCGGTTACTCTGCAGGTAAAATGCAGGGTGCTGGCCAGTAATGCCTGTAAAATTTGATGCCTTGATTTCTGTTGTGTGGATCAATATTAATAGCAATATTATATTTCCAGAGCTGGCAGAACTATTGATTATTTGGCATGTAGCAGTTCATTTATACTTGAGAGCAAACTAGGACACTGAAACAACAAATGTGCAGCTGTTAACAAGCAACACAGGACATTGAGTTTCAGTGACACAACTGGGATATCACTTCCTTTTCTAAAATGGAACATCTTTAACATGTCAAAAGTATAATTTATTTATCTGACTCACTGCCATACCTGAGGAAAATATCTTTTCCCCCTGAAACCTGCAGATTAAGGTCATGTTTCCAAATATGTGCCAAATACAATCAATAATTTCATCTCCACTGTGACCAAACACTTGAGGTAATTTTGAAGGGAAAATGTTTTGTTTTATATGTTTAAACAAGTATTAAATTAGATCATCTTGTGCATGAGAAGATTTCAATGAAAGAAAAGATAACGAAGCATTATACTGTGGTTGCAGGAGCTGAGCCAGAGTTATTTCTTTTCAATGAGGTTTTTAACTCAGCGAGAAAAAATAAATACCTGTATCTATATATGTGTGTAAATATATTTTGATAGGGTGAACTCAAAATAAAACTTTCTATATCAAACAAAGGGTTTAGCTACATTTGAAAGACATAATGCTGTATCCTTTCAAGAGCTTCTTCATTATGTATAAGTCTATAATTGTCTTCTAGGGACACATTCAACTATCAATTGTTGAAAGTAAATTATACAGAACACCTATATTATGGCTGAAACTTATTGAAAAATGAACCCCCTCATGGTAAGAAAGAAAAAAATTTAAAATAATGGGTGACATTCCCTAGGTGACATGCAAGAAAGAGCACCTCAATGACTTACTAATCTTTTCACATAAGCTTGAAGAGGCTGGGGAGGTGACTAGTAAATATGCAAGAAATGTACTATACATTGCCTTTTGGGGGATAATATAGCCTTTCCTCTGCTATCAGCATGTTAAACCCTGCAGGCTTTGCTGCCTTAGCAACTGTCTACAATTTGGACAGGTCAGGATGAAGGGAGGCTGAATCAGCTTCTGCTGGTGGCTCCCCTCTCCCACTCCTGACAAATGGAGTTTAGAGTGAAGGAGTCCAGTTTCTCAGTTGGGCCTGAGCCTCTTCAGCCAGTAGTAATTAAATGTGCCCAGAAATATTCCCCGGCATGGAGGCCAACTGGCAGAGAGAGGTTTGTACCTCTGCTTACAACCATGTCTTAACTTTCCTAGCCCAGCAGCTAAATGCAAACAGCTCACAGGGATGAACCCTGATCCATGCTTAAGGATGATTTAGGAGCTTGCTAGTTAGACCAAAAGTGTGCTGAGAGCTGGTTTAGTACTTTGAGTATACCCAGTTACATTCCCATGAATGTCCCCAGATACTGTTTAACTTGCTTAAGTTATTGTTATGACATATTTCTTTTCCTGATCAAGATTACTTCTTTCCAGCCAGAAAAAGGGAATTGTATAGCTGTAAACTTGGTTATGACAATAATCCTTCTGCTGGTTCATGAAATCACTCTTACTCAATAGGACGCATGTTTACTGCTGTATGCAATCTAAGAATCTTTGCAAGAAACCAGATGTGGTGTGTTTAAAGTGACAAAATTGTTATGCATGGACAGATGAACTTCATAAACAAATCATTGTCCTCCTTATTCCACTGCACACCACTGACATCTGCCTGATACTACATTTTCAAATTTTCCTACTTTAAATTTCTTACCCCCAGAAAGGCATCCCACCTCAAGTACTTACCATATACTCTAACTATGCTGCATTGATGTGCTGGTTTTGTCTGGGGCAGGGTTCATTTTCTTCCCAGGGGCTGTTACAGGGCTGTGTTTTGGGTTTGTGCCGAACACAGGGTGGATGACACAGAGATGTTTTTGTTATTGCTGAGCAGAGCNGGATACCATAAGATGTCCCATAGCAACTTTCTGTCCTGACCTGCAAAAGACAGAGCAAGTCTGTTTTCATGGATGTCTCTGGGCTACAAGAAAATGAATGCAAGCTCTTTTACTTTGAGGAGAATTGATTTTATCAAGGCAAGGCCATCTGGCAGAAGGTAGAGCAGGATTAATACAATCCCAAACCAAGAGGGAAGATCTTGGTACTGTGTCACCCAAATCTTGGCACCCTCCTACACCCCACAGGGTCTCAAGGCAGAGCAGGGAGACAGAGGAAATAGTTCATGCCTACACTCTCTTCACCACACACACCAAAAAGCCTTCCCAGTGAAAAAGTTTCAAAGCTGCCATCAGAAACTCTTATAACAACTGTTCAGAGGAACGCATCACTTTGAATGGTTTAGCTCATGATGCTTCTAATAATCACCTGTGCAGCAACCTACTCATGCTTTCCAGATGGAGCTTGGGAGGGAGCTCCTTATCCTGGTGGGCTGGCTGTATTTCAGCAATGGCACTTTCTCTGTGGACAGAACTAAGGCTGCCATCCACCGTTTGCAGTTTTGCCTGTTTTTCCCAAGGAAAAGAAGGTGCAGACCTGCGTCAGGAGTTGGTATCACCTCACAGCTCCCCTTTGGACACTTTTGTGGCCCTGGAAGAAGCAGCTAAAAAGTACCATGTGGGCTCACAGCCTCGATGTTTCCCAGTGGCTTCCTGACTCAGGAAGCAATAATGCCAGGAGGATGGCAGATTCATTCATGCCAGCAGAATCTAATGCCTTATGATCCTGTCATCTAGTGCAAAAGGCAGAAGGAGTGGGAATCCCAGCAGGCACCTGATTGAAGAGGCTGGGGGAGATGAGAGGAGACAGTGTCCTGCTGTGCACTTCTCCCACCTCCATAACCTCCTTATTTTCAAAGAGTTTCCACTACTCTGCGGTAGCTATTGTTCTCCACACCTGGTGCATCATCATCCCCACTACACTGATGGTTTGGGATTCTCACACTGCCAGCCCTTCTTCCTCCTGACACTGAAATGAGCATCATGTTTGGCTTCAGGAGGAAAAAAAACATGTGCAACTTGGACACCCCTGTGCTAGCAATGTACAGGATGATGCCGCATAGCCCATAACCAGCAAGGGCTGCCTGGGCATATAATCATGCTCAGACAGGCCCAGAGGCATTCCACACTCACATGTCTGCCCCTTTTCATTCCAAAAGTGACCACAGCACCTGGGTCAGGCTTTGGCACCACTGCTATTGATGTGCAGAGTCAGCAGTGAATGAGCGATTTTTTGTTTGATTTTAAAGGAGGCTGCAGATTCCTCTTGGCCATTAAGATGAAAAGGAGGCTAATTCAAAGCTAGAGCCAGGTTTGAGGAGTAATTCTGCACAGGCGGGTAAGAGAAGGTGAAAGTCATTCTTTGCTCTGGTTGGCCCTGTAAAATGAGAAATACTATGAGGGCTGTGCATTTTTTGAAACCTGCATTATTTCTTTTTTCCTTGGAAGGGTTGAAATAGATTCAAGCACTACTGTTATTATCTCTAAAATGACAGAGACATTTTCATGTGAGTTTCCCTTCACAGTCTGATATCCATATTCACCATGTGCATTTCTTTGATTCGGCAACTGCAGGTCCCCTGTGGTCCAAGGACTCAAGGTTCATTTTGTGTTGCTCTTTCTGCCAAAATGTGGTTATTACAGATAGAAAAAAAATCACAAGGTCACCCACAGCCTTGATAGAAACAGGAGGGTAGGAGAATATTAGGAAGAAACTATTAGCTCTAATATCCAGCTACATTTGGCAAATCTGAGCGTATTTGGATTGTCTATACCAGCATTTCACTCCCCTGCTTCCAAATGATTGCCCTGGCCCCAGTGATTAACCACCTGAATACACCCAAGAAGGATATTCACAGAAAAGATCTCATGATGAAAAGGCTATTCCTGGCCTTCTTTCCATCACATCATAATCTGTCCACTAATATGGCTTGAGATCTCAGCTGATCAAAAGGTCATAAGATGCTACTGCTAAGTATCACTCTGTTCAGCCAAAGGCATTTTTACTCCATTCAACAGGCAGAGGAATGTAATAGCACAGCCTTCAAATCTGTTTGTATAATAGATGAAGTGTTCTCTTTATGGCATTATTCATCCTTCAGGGAATGACACCTGATAAATAAATGTCTAGTTCCCAGTGAATTTAAATAAAACAAAGGCAAATCATATCCCTGTGCACTGTAACTATAAAACTGCACATAAGAGTTCCCAATCTTCCACCATCTCTTTGCTAAAAAAGCTATAAAGTGCTGACCATCCTCAGACTCTGCCAAAATCAAGGGGGCCTAAATCTCTGAGTAAATTACAAAAAGCATGGTAATAACAGAGAAAGGACTAAAGATACATAACTCATTTAGCCTAATGGAATGGTAAAACTTGCACCTTTTTGTCTTCATGCTAATAAAAACCAGGAAGGTAAGAAAGGGGGTTATCAGCACATCAATAGCAATAATGGAGTGAAAATAGGGGAAAATCTAATAAATGGGTCAACATGTTTCCCAGGGAATAACACTAGGGGGGACAATTTTCAAGCATCCTGGGATGAATGAAATACTGAATCACATTCTACTCAACAACTTGACTTGGCCCAGCTGGTCACCGTTGCACTGGTGGCAACTGGTCCATGTGATGCCAGTCATTGCCTCTAGCAGCAACTGCAGCCACTTCTGCTTCCAATTCTCTCAATATGGGCAGGGATCGCTGCCCAGAACAGCAGGGAGAGAGGGCACCACTGCCAAGAGCCACCTGCCACCTGAAGCCCATGTCTATCGGGTCTGCAGAGACACTTCCTGTGAGCAACACCATTGGGAAACTGTTTTGTGTTTCCAGCACACCTGAAGTGTTGTCACAAACAAATTAAACCCCTCAGCATTTCCCAGATTATCCGCCCACTCTTTGGTTTTCCAGAGCTCTATAGCAGGACCAACAGACAGCTTCTTTAACTGCAACTGGCAGTAATTTTGCTCCTCTCCATGCTTTCAAAGCTGAGAGCCATCAAAGATTAGGAGAAAAAATCATGACTGTTTTTCCCTAAGAAGCAGAACTGGTAACAGGCTTCAGGAAAAATCCTTCTAAATGCAAGTGATAAGTGTAGACTGTGTGAAGGCTGACAGGTCTGATTATAATTATCACTGCGAGGGGACTAGCACTAACCTTCCTTCTGGAAGGCAATGACAATTCCTGGAAGGGAACATGCAAGTAAATTATCATAAACAAAATCATTGCAAGTAGAGTTGTCTTTCTCTGGGAAACTAAACAAGATCCAGATTTGGGGGTAAAAAAAACCCCAAGCCTTAAGAATTTATTAAAGTTTATCCTGACAGAAAATGACACTTAATCATACATTTTTCTGACTTCAGAATGATGGGAGTAAAAGAATCAAGTGGGACACATGAAGTGTAAGATGAAGTCATGCATGCAAGAGGTGCTTGGAAATAAAGAATATATTCTGAAAGTACACTTAAAGAACATACCATGCATTTAAACATGAACAAGGATTCCCAGGGAGGATATTGGTTCAGACTGAGATATACATTCAAAACTAAGAAAAAATCCAAGCCACCTTGCACCAACCTTTCCCCCTTTCTCACATCCTAGCAGGAAGAAAGCCAAACAAAACCAATATAAATCTCTTCAAATTGCTTCTATCCATATACATCCTTTCTTTGCATCTATACGTTAACTGAAATACAATGGCATCAGCTTTCAACAGGGTTGTGAGGTAGATAGGATAGGTAGTATTCCCTCAAGATCATCCTGTCCTGACCTTTCTGCTTTCTTTGATGGCATTCCATTTTTCTTAGACTGCATTTTTTTTTTGGCATTTTTTCACTCCATTTCCATTGAAACCTTGGAAACAGAGAAGCTTGGGCAATCTAGACTAAAGTACCCGAGCTTTTTCTTTCCAAAAACAGGGAAACAGATATTATCTTAATAGGGGCTATAACTGCATAGGGGATGAAGAGAAGAGCCTCAGAGTCAAAAGCAGTTCTAAGAGTTTCATCCTCATTATACCTCAATGAAGTGGAGCAAATAAATTGTGCAAGGAGACATATGGAAGCTCAGTTTGCAAATGGCCTATTTAAGGCTCTTACTTCCTAATTAGGTCCTGGTGTCAGGAGGTTGGTAACAATTATTCACACATAGATCATTTGGATATGATACAAACTGTTCTAAAACCCAAACCATCATAATGGCATGCATTAAAAGAAACACAAATTAACATTTTAGACTCATTTGCTTAGTTCTTGGACTATCAGTTTCTGTGATACATATAGCTAAATTTTGTGTCCAACATTGCAAAATTGTGTTTGGAAAGAGAAAAGGATAAAACAAAAATCATCACAGCCATATCCCCTTGTTCTTACCTTGTTCACAGATTTCGTCACGGGACTCTGCACAGGGAACCCACACTCTCTTCCCAAATTCTTCATCTGACTCTGTGGTGTTTCCCAAACCAAAGAGAAAGAAAGAAAACCTTGATTGTAAGGATGACTGTGTAGAAAATGGTCACAAGCATCCAGAGTTTTGCTCTGCCCTTTTGATTTCCTTCCATGTTTCAGTATAACCACTACTACCACTTGCCAGCCGGGGCTCTGTGAGCACTCAGTGGTGGGGTCCCCCCGTGGTCCTGCAGTGTTCTGTAAAGCCCCTTAAGCTTCCCTTTACCCCACAGAGATGTGTAAGGTTCCCCTCCCAAGTGTCTCTTGTAAGAATGTTGGCATGACAGAAGCACCACAGCTTTCCCCAGCAGCTGTGAGGCACACAAAGAGCAGTGGTCTCAAGGAGTGATGCCATGGACTCCTCTGACAACCTGTGCTAGAAAAGCTTGGGAAGAGAGCAGGGAGGTGTCACAAGAAGCCAATCCACCTGGTTTGTATAAGAGTTAAAGTAGGATTAGCCAAGGATTGCCACATTGCAAAACCATTTAAAACAGAGTTAGTGCTCATGATTCTACAACGTGACTACAGCAAACCTTCTCTGCACTGTGCTTTGGTACTTCTGGTATGAAAATGAGGTCTTCCTCTCCCTTTCCTCCCCTCCTCCTCTCCTCTTTGTCCACCTCTCCAGCCTTTCACACAAAGGTGAAATATTTCATATTTTCACCTGTGGTGATGCAGAGCAGAGAGTGTTTGCTTTGCTTTTCTTTGCTTTTCACTGATTTTGCCAAAGGCATCCTCTTAAGGATCAGTCTGTGCAAAGATAATAGGTGACACAATTCTCTATAACTGGAATCAGCAACAAATCAGCCATCTGCCACTCCAGGGGTCTGAGATTAACCCAGCTACTGGACCGTGACTGCAAAGCATTTGCACATTTAAATTACAGAAATGTGAGGTTACAGGTCCAAAAAAAAAAAAAAAGACTGGGAGTGGGGAAAGTGTGGTGAGAAGGAGTGGAAGACAGTCTCAGAAGAGCCCTTTAGATTGACCCTTCCAGACACAAGTCACCTCATAACAACTCCAAGTAGACAATATTTCTCATTATAAAGTGCTAAAATTATGAAGGATTTGAAGGAAGCAACTTGAGACACATTAGACATCATGTTTCTGGAGAATATATCCAAAGACACTTCTTTTAGACAGGGAGAAATAAAGACAAAAAACCTACAGCTGCCTTGTCAAAACCTTCCCTCCTTGGGAAGAATAACCAAGCTGTCCTGATGGCTGACTTGACCATTTGGAAAGAACAAGAGCAGCATTTTTGCCCCAAGATGGACAAGATGCATTCCACAAGCTCCCCTATGGTCAAGAT
>VXBC01012131.1:172633-183007 GCA_013399945.1 Ploceus nigricollis
GAGCCAAGACTGTTGGTAAATGATGGACAGTGGCTTTGCAAGCTCATCTGCCAGCTCTCTCATCACCCTGGGATGGATCCCATCTGGTCCCATAGATTTATGAATATCCAAGCATCTCAGCAGTTCTCTGACTGCCTCCTCCTCCTGCTCCCTGACCCCATCTACAAGCACAGGAGGACAGTTGTCCTGAGGACAAGCTGTCTTCTCACTAAAGACTGAGGCAAAGAAGGCGTTAAGCACTTCTGCCTTCTCCTCATCTGCAGTTACTAAGTTACCTCTCTTATCCAGTAGAGAACAAAGGTTGGTCTTACCCTTCCTTCTACCATTAATATATTTGTAAAAACATTTTTTATTATCCTTTATAGAAGTCGCCATTTTAAGTTCAAACTGAGCTTTGGTCTCCCTAATCTTTGTCCTACATGCTCTAGCAGCCCCCTTAAATATTTCCTGAGAGACCTGACCCTCCTTCCAAAGATGATACATCCTCCTTTTATTCTTAAGTGCCTTCAAAACCTCGTTGCCCATCCAAGCTGGGCGTTTACCTTGTCGACTCATCTTTCGGCACACAGGGACAGTCTGTTCCTGTGCCCTCAAGATCTCTGTTTTGAAGCTCGCCCACCTTCCCTGAACTCCTTTATTTTTAAGGGCTGCTTCCCATGGAACTCTCTGAATAAGTCTCCTCAGTAGGCCAAAGTCTGCCCTCTGGAAGTCCAGTGTAAGAGTCTTATTGGTGTTCCTCCTCATTTCACCAAGTATCGAGAACTCTATAATTTTATGATCACTCTGCCCCAAGTGGCCTCCAACCACTACATCTCCTACCAGCCCATCTCTATTTGAAAACAGCAGGTCTAACATAGTCCCTCCCCTGGTGGGCTCACCCACCAACTGCAACAAAAAGTTGTTCTCCATACACTCTATGATGTGCAGAGAGCACCCAAATATTGCATTGCTTTGGGAGTCATGACACTGAATATACACTCCATGGTCATTTTCTCAGTAAAAACAGCCTAAGCTCACAATAGAGGGTGCCTAAAGATTTTTATCAAATGTCTTCTGATGCTTCCCTTTCCAGGGTGAGCAAGCACTTTGTATCAATCTGGCTTGCTTTAGTGCAGTGACCCAGTGCTGTGCTCAGCCGCTGAAAGTTCAGGTCCCAGCTGCGGGGCTAAACTCTTGCTGACACTGTGCTGATTTCTCTGTCTCTGTCACCCACGCTGCCAGGGGAGGGGGAGGAGGCATTGGATTTTTCCAGGCAGGAAAAAAAAAGAGGAAACAATCGTGCAAAATGCAGAGAAGATGTGGCGAAGGAGAAAGGGGAGGAAGACAGTCCCGGTGTGTGCAGTGAGGCTGAGGAGAGGAAATTCTTTGGGCAGCACAGGGCACTTTGATCATGTTCTTTTTCTTCATGGAGGAGAAAATCTTGGCCAAGAGGCAATTAAATTGTTAAGAGGCAAAGAAAAGCTTTTAGGATGCCTTGAAGAACTTGTGTGTGTGAGCAACAGCACAGAGAGATGCAGAGGAGGAAATCAGTGTTAGTGACTACAAAAGTTTGGGTGGTTTGTTTTGGATAAAGATCCCCACATGAAGACTCTTATCTAAAGCCCTCAGTCTTCAAAGCAGGGCTAGAAGTCTCTTAGGAACACACTCTTCTTGCATGACTTCCAGTATCTCTGAAAGCCATTGTCCATGCCAAAAATACAACAAAACCAGCTTGCTTTCTTCTTCTTTTATGCAGTGTTTTGGCTCATCTGCCTCTGGTTCCAAGAAAAAAAACTAATAAAAAAGTTTTTCATTTAAGAAGGCTGAACTGTGCTACTTTAATTTCAAGCCATCCTTGTTCTCATGGCTGCGCAAGTACACAGGAAATAAAGAAAAAACCTTCTGTGATTCTATGGAAAACTTTCAGCAAAGGATCCCTAAAAATCAGCAGAAAAAGAAGCTAGCTTTCCTAAGAAAAGACTACAAGCCTTGAGTTCTCCCACCTTAAGCAGACTACTTATCTGTAAACTGGCTGTTCTGCCATCAAATGACATAAGAGATCACAGCATTCCCGGTTCAAATGAGCCTGTTAGTCAAGGGTGGTTATAAGCCATGAAATACTATTGAATCAATAAACCAAAGAAAAAGAACTTTGAAGAGACTCTTGTTTCCCCACTCAGTCTGCAGTAGCCCTGATTTGACAGAGAAGGGTGAAAGAAAACAGTCTGAACATGATCTGGTGCCCTCCAGTTTTCAGAAATCCAGGTGTGGCTGAGGTAAATTAGCCTGGTGCTGTTGGAATGAATGCTGAATGGTGCTGTTTTGATGAAGTCCTCTGGACAAACAGGGCTGCTGCAGGGCTGGGTTTGACCTCTGGCTGGATTTACACCAGGGTATCTGAGTTAATGCTGCTCTGTGTGTAGGGCAGGCTGAAATAAGGCTAGTGTGCTTCTAAGGATGTTGCCAGATATCCTGTTCTCCTGAGCCATTCACCTCATGAAGGTTTAAAGCCTATAGATTCACTTCACAATGCAGTGAAGGTTTTATTGTTAAAGACCAGATGATGCTCTTTCCAAATTATTTCTTGTTGTCTTTTTCTCTGCCTTCCCTATTATTTATTAAATACTCAAGCAATGATCTTCGGCTCACCCAAGTGGTTTTGAGATGAAGACTCATGTTTCTAGCTGGTCCAAACAAGGATAACTTAATCCAGGTCAACAGAAACAATGGACAAAGTCAGAGGAAAAGCTGTGACCAAGATTTTAAACCACAGAGATTTCCAAAACAAGGACACAGCCTTCTAGACAGCACAGTACATAGAGGCTAACTATTTTCTCACTGAAGGTGGTGGTACTTCTTGTGGGTGACCAAGAGAGGTGCATGAGGCCCAAGTTCCCATTCATGTCCCCATCTATGAATGGAGAGCAGCTCCATTACCTGTCACATGCTGTGCTCTTAGTAAAATCTGCCCACTGTGTCCTGCTGAATGCTGCAGGATGCTGATTTTTTTTTTTTTCAAAGCTTGGCTCTTGTGCAGCTTCTTAGTTTACACAGTGGGAGAGAGACATGGCTTTTTTGGCTTTAAAGTAAAAAAATCTGGACTCTTGAAGGAGTGCTGAAGTCTGCCCCTGAGCTTTTCAGAAAAAGTGAGCCAATCAATCTAGTTATTACACCATTCTCTGGCCTGTGACTAACACATGGATTGGTATTTACTTGAAGTAAATGTTGGCAGGAGTTGGGGGTTCCCATTGACTCATGCTGTTTACTGCTCCCTGAGGAGCAGGGGCTGCAGCGACGGTGGAGCGGCAGCTTCACAGGTGCACAGCTTATCTGCCAAAATGGATTGTAAATCAGAGCAGAGGAAGAGAGGGCTGGAAAAATGCTTGTTTGTAGGAGCCACCGTTGGAAAGGGATGTTGACCATGCTCATTTTGCAGGTTTCCTCCCCTAAGTCTATGTGTGCTCACACTGCACCAGAGGGATCAGGTCCCAGGTCGGAAATCCAAGGAGCATGCCAATAATTTGGCAGACATTATACATAGGGTGAACTTGTCCCTGATCTCTGTTATTGGTTCAAAACCAGGAATTCTCATAGCTTTTTGGACAGATGGCTTGTCCTATTACTTCTTGTGTTAGATTTCCCACTGAGGCTGAAAGCAAATCCACATTCAAGCTGAAAGTAAACAACCTGTGAATTCAAAAGGCATTAACTCAAACTGCCAAAGCATTTGCTGCGTATGCTGCAGATGTCAAACAGACAGTTTCCCACAGCCCTGAGCCTAGACACATAGCTAAGTTACACAGAAAAACCTTCCACCCAGCCCAAAAATCCATCCTATGCAAAACTCGCTCTCCTTGCTGGCATTTTAAGGGCTGGAGCCTCAGCTGGAATGAATTAATGTAGCTGCTCTGATTTGAATAGAGCTATGCCAATTTATACCAGATGACGATTTCACCCTTTGGAGGCCAAGTGGGAAATGGTTATCCACTACTTTTTTAACAGTGTGGTTTGAGGCAGAAAAACACAAAATGTGGTGTTTCTTAAGAAGTGAAAGAGCACTAAGTAAGTTTCTTTCCATTACAGTGAATCATTTTTGAAGGAACCTTTTAGAGGGAATGGTTCTAAAAAATCAGGCTTTGCAGAAAAATGCATATAAATAACACAACTTACAAGTACAAACAGCACAAGTTAGCCAACTTACTCCTATTCCTGATACCTTCCAAAATGCCAACAAAAAGTTAAGTAGGAACCCAAGCATGATATTGCTGTGGCATTGCAGGAAATTCAGAAAGTGGGAAGAACTAAATAAAATGGTCTGTTTTTCCTCCCAGGGCTGTATGAAGAGGACAAAACCCCCCCTTGAAACTAAACCATACAAACAAAAAATATCCACCCATATGATTTGAAATGCTCTAAACTTTGGAACCACACTGTTCTCCTTGGCCACAAAGAGGTGCAAGGTTGTTTTTCTGACATATTTTAGTTTAAATCGAACAGCACAATTGAAGCCACATTCTGTAAAGCAAGACTCATTCCATTTAAAGCAATGCAACCTCATGTACATATTCAGGAGTGATTACTTGAATTAAGCCGTTGATTTATTCTTTACCATAGGAGGCCCCACTTGCAGACTCCTATTTTCCCCAAAGTAAACAGGAGGTCAAATATTACCCCAATATAAATGAATGGAGATTTCTCAGATGATAGCAATGTAAAATCAAACTTTAAACTGTTTAACCTACAGCCACTAGACCGATTCAGCTTACCAGAAAATTCAGCACTTCTCTCCTCAAACCATCTTTATTTTCACTTTACAATTCAGTATAAGCTGGCAATTAGTAATACTTTGCCTGTTTATAAAGCCTTACATCTGAGGATCTAGAAACACTTTGTAAACACTAATGAATTAAGCTTCTTAACACCCCCTGTGAGACAGATACTGCTATCTCATTTGCACAGCTCGGAGAAGTGCAGGTTTGCTGAGGGTTGGTTTAGCTGAATTTGAGGCCCTTAGCCTCACCTTCAGCTAAATATCGCAAGGTTTTCCATGGATGTGGGGATGTGCCTGGCAACTTCAGGAGCTTATCCTGGAACTGCCAGCGTGCTCTGATGTCTGTCAGACTGAAAAAACAGAGGGTTGAACTTCCACCCACAAAGAGAACTTAAGACCCATTTAGAGGAACACCATGAAAATGCCATCTGTCCTCTCCTGAAACAGCCATTCACACTTATGGTCCTCTGATGTGTAAACAGGGGAAAAAACTGGGATTTTATTGGTCCTCACTCAGATTTTTAATAACAACACTGACCCTGGTCTTATTATTAGAAACACAAAGCAATACAAAAGTCCAGGAGGATTCTTTCCCTTTCCTTTTCATTATTCATTGCCTATATATTTTTTTCATTTAAGGGTAAGATAAAATATCCAAGCTTGCTTTCCAGTCATGCTGACAAGAGGAACTTAAAGGATTTTTAAAGAGGTTTTACTTCCAACACTATCAGGAATATTTAGATCCTAGGAAAGCCTTAGGACAAGATAGGCATTGGTGAGATGAGATTCTTGGTTGTTTTGTTTTGTTTTTTTTTTTTTCAAAGCACAGTCTCATTTATTGAACAGCAGCTAATGTCTGGTACCTATTTGAAGCATTTTCCACATGGCCCTTCTCCAAATGCATGGCAATTGGACAATTTCCATGATGATTCTTCTGTCTAAAAATACACACCTTCCCCCCTTTTCAATTTATCATTGAGTCAGTCAGCTTATTTATTTTTGAAGTTTTTCCCGTTTAATAGTGCACTTAGAAAAGCTTAATACAAACATTGACCAATTCATCGCTGTCACAAAAAGAAAAGCCTTAGAAGTAATTCATCTAAACAGGAGTCAAGAGCAAGAGTCTCTTATTTAGAGATCAGTCAATAAGAAACTATGTTATGGAAGCTATTTTAAAGGGAACAAACTTTTTAGCTTTTTTTCTTAATCACCTCTTTTCTTCTACAGATTGAAACTGAGGAGAATAGCAAATAAAATATTTGGATTTGCTTTCAAAATTTTTTCATGACCTTAAATCCAGGAATGGGAACAGACAGGCATTTGACATATTCAGTGTGTTGATTTGTGAACTACTGGCAGATTGCTGTTTGCCTAAGAAAACGTGTTTGAAATTCTTTTCTAAAAACTCTTCTTGATCTTTTCCCAGTTCACGGGCTGTTAAATGCCTGCATGACACGGCAGTGTTTGTCTCCTGAACAGAGGGACATTACAATCTCTGGAAGCAGGTTTTCAGTGGGAATATTAAAGGCACTATTCAGGAATATTCTCCAGTATTTACAGCCTCCACAAACAGTACTGCGTGCAAACATGTTTGCTGGAATATTTGTCAAGAGCAAACATGACAGAATGGTGGGAGAAAATGTACAAAGTCTAACCAAGCTTATAAAAACCCAACAGCTAATGAATACTTGTGGAAAATGTCTTATGGCATTTCCTCAGTGATGGATGCTTATTAGGAAAGCCTATAAAGCTAAAACTATTTTGCTGCCTACACTCTCCTGTAGTCCAGAAGTGAATGATGCTTCCATGGCTCTCTTTGTCATATTCATCCATTACCCTGCTGGATACAGGAGCATTTTCTAAATAATTTTTTGTGGGTATCAAATGGACAGAGGCCCAGAAATCCATTTTATGTAAACATCTTGATATTTCAAAGCTCTTTGCTGTCTCTGACAAAAACAAAACAAAACAAAACAAAACAAAAACCCAAAAAACCAAACAAAATCCAAAAACCAAACACCAACAACAGATATGAAGATATATGTAGATTGGCCAATATACATCATTGACCCATAATGTACCACCACAGTGTTACATGGCACTATGGATCCTCTTTTCTGACATTTTCCTTCAGTGACAAAACTGCTTTTGGATTGGGTCTTTTCCTGTAAGCAACTCAGTAGGTACCCAAATAAACATAACAGACTCATGTGGACATTGGCTCAAAAGCACATGGCCAGGGAGGGAGGGAGATTTGAAAGGAAACGCTTGGGAATGGTGGATTATGGACTCAACTGAGCCAAGGCAGTGCCATGCAGCCAAGTGGGCACTCACGGCTGAGAAAATCACCTCTTACTAAAAGAAAAAAGCATTGAGATCCAATATTTTTAGTCAACAACAAGCAGAGGAAGCATTTGGGATATGCAGCAGTGGGACACAGCACTAGGGTAACATGAACTTGCAGATTGAAAAGCCCATCTGGAGAGATATTTGTTCTTCTTCACCCATTAGTCACGTTTTACAAACTCTGGACCAAATTTTGCTTCTAAAGGGAAGCCTTCATAGAGTGGGATCACTAACGCTCTGACACACTGCTGCTGATAACACAGGACAGATTAGGTTACAGTCAGGGCCAGGCTGAATCTCTACCTGTACTCCTCAAAATTGTGTAGCAGTGTCAAAGCTCACCATAAGTTCTTGAAACTCACCACTGTATGTTTTCCAGTCAAGCATGACACTTCCTTTTTCACCTGACTAATACTGATCCCCTCAGTATGTTTTCTGAGCAGGAGTTTACTGAAAATGATCTTCGTTCTGCTGTGCAAGCAGACAACTCGAAAAAGTACCATGATAGAGTTCTTTCTTTTTAAAAACTGCAAAACTTACTTCACTAAAAATAGGGTCTTATTTTGCTAACTCTGCCTATTAACTGAGTACATCATTCCTTATGTTCCACTCTCCTGGAAGGTAAGGGAAAGTGATGGACTATCCAGAATTTTTCCATTCTGTCCCCTCTGTTCATGCATTGCTGGAGATGATACTGTATAATGCATGACTTATCTGCAAAGACATTGGAGGAGTAATGAAATAAGCAGATGCTCTGTCAGCAGGCTTTTAAAACATTGGTATTGCAATCTGAGATGCAGTCAGCCATCACATGCATATGTCCTTTATTTATGGAGCTGATAAATACTCTATGTCAGGAGCATCAAGCCACCTTTTTACTCCTTGCTTTTCCTCATATTTAAGAAAGTTGCTGTCTGGATATTTAACTTTCATGAAAGCTCCAGATCTGGGAGGAAAAGGAGGATTTGCCTCCTGTTTCATCCATTAAAAATAGAGGTCTGAAAACGAAACAACTTCATCTAAACAAATCATCAGGGATTCCTCATCATGAATCCTCTCCTTCAAACACAGATGATGTCTGAAATACGTGTATCTCCCTGGAGTTACCTACTTGCTTCATCACTTGGAAAGGGACCCCAGAACCACTAACCCAGCTACACTACAGATCACAGCACCAGAAAGATAGTCAGAACAGCACAGATGCTCACACTAACAGGAAGAGAGTAGGTTAAAATTAGATATTGAAAAAAAAAAAAATCATTACTGTGGGGGCGGGGAGGCCCTGGGACAGGGTGCCCAGAGAAGCTGTGGCTGCCTCTGGATCCCTGAAAGTGTCCAAGGCCAGGTTGGACAGGGCTTGGAGAAACCTGGGACAGTGGAAGGTGGTCCCACCCATGGCAGGGGGTTTGAAACAAGATGAGCTTCAATGTCCCTTCCAACCCCGGCCATTATATGACTCTATGATTTGCATGTATTCATTCATCTATAAATTCAATTTTGCATACTTTTCTATAGTTGCTATTGTTCTAGGTCATTTCATGACAATATAAATCACATTTTCCCCCAAACTGTGTTCCAAGCACCAATGACAATTTGGAAATCAGGGGTAAAGCAGGCACAAATCAAAGGGAAGGATGGCATTCACATTAACAGCCACCATATGAGGAGTATTTTGCAGTATAAATAAAATAGTGTTGCTCAGCTGCACGAGGAGTGAGTTTCTGAAGTCACTGAGCTGCGTGGCTGTGGCTCAGGGGAGGGTTTCAGTTCATGCTCAGTGCTGTGCTTGATTACTGGTACATCACCCAAAGGCTCACAGCAAAACAGATGATGGGACACAGAAAAGCTCTTCTTCCTAACACAGCAAAGAGAGCTGCTGCTTGCTGACTGACAGCTCCCCAGCCAGCTTATGTGAATCTAATTACCCAGCCACAACCCAAATCAAAATGCCCCATTGCAGCTGGTGTCTCACTTAATCCATTCATAACACGAGCTAATTAGCATTGATGTTTTTGGGCAAGTTTATTCCAAATGTGGTCAAGTCCCAGGCTTTCAGCTTGGTTGCTAGGACCCATTGAGGATCCTAGGAGAGGCTGTGTTTCTGCCCAGAAGGCATTTTTCTGTCTTGGTGATGGAGAGATTTAGGAGTGTTTCAGGGGAAGACGTTGGGCAGGGCTGAAATGAATATTGGCATATAAGTAGTGTTCTTAAGATGTTCTTGCTGCTCAGTGCAGGAGAGTTTGTAGCAAAATTACAGTATTTCATAGTTTGCACTGTATCTGAATTCAAACATCCTAATTGTAGGAAAAAAAAAAAGGGGGGGGAAAGGGAAAAAAGAGGAAAAAAAGGAAAAGGACAAATGAAAAGGAAAGGAAAGAGAGGAATAACAGGAAGAAGAAAAAAGAAGAAAAAAGAAGAAAAAAGAAGAAAAAGAAAAAAGAAAAAGAGAAAAAGAAAAAAGCAAGCTTGGGAAATGGGAAAAGTCATGAAACAATTCTGTATTTTATGGTATTCTTTGTGAACAGAGCTGAGAAAAGAGGCCAGT
This sequence comes from Ploceus nigricollis, assembly GCA_013399945.1. NCBI lineage: Eukaryota > Metazoa > Chordata > Aves > Passeriformes > Ploceidae > Ploceus > Ploceus nigricollis. Next base: position 182,275 of record VXBC01012131.1, read on the forward strand.
TACCAGAGCTTTGCATTTTCTTTTCAACCTATGGGATTAGAAGATGAGAGCAGGTGCTAATGGGAATTTTGCCCATGGCAGAAAATCAGAATCCTAAATCTTCATCTCTGGAAATCACAAAAACCCTTAGCAATGATCTATAGTGGCTGCACTTGGAAATTGGTGATATAAGGAATTGTCACTTGGCAGAAAACCGACTTTCTGCTCCTTCAGCACACCACAATTTCAGTTTAATTTGTAACAGGATGCAAGTGTAAATGAACTGACAACAGAGCTATCAGCTATTCTGTTGGTAACACTTGGAGCAATAGTTTCGATTTGACTAGACACAGCTGTCCACTGCATGGAACGACCTTTAGCCCCATCCTTGGCGAAATTCAATTCTCTCCATGTCTGACTTCGTCCATGGGGACTCGAGTAGCAGAGCTGCCAGAATAATCAGTGCATTGCTTAATGACAGGCACTCCAACTAAGCAACGCAGCCATGCATTGTCAGAAACGGAGTACACAGCTCCGGGGAAGGGGCGGGGAGGCGGGGAAAGCCCCTTGTTATTCAAAAGGAAATAAAACTGTTGTATGGGAGCAAATGCAGATGCGTGCAGCCGCGCCTCGGCTTGACAAGCGTCACCAATGAGCCGGCACCTCGTGTGTGTCTATGGAAATGTGGAGTTTTCTAGTGCGTTTGTCAGCAAATGTGCATTTTTATAAGGTTTCCCAAAAAAAAAAAAAAAAA
>VXBC01012131.1:184696-196648 GCA_013399945.1 Ploceus nigricollis
AATCCATCCAACACTTTAGGCAGATATGGCTGCACACAGTTTGCCCTACTTCTGACCATAGGGTTTCTCTTCCCCATTCCTGTTGGCTCCTCCCTGGTCTCTCCTTGATCCCCGCTGTCCCCACCACACTGGCACTTTTTCACCAGCCCCTTAGTGACCCTTAATGGCCAAGTCCTCTCTGGGACTTGCCTTGGGCTAAAGCTGTCTTTCTTGCTGGCTTTTGCACCCTTCCTTCTTGTTTTTCCTTCACTCCTCTGATGCTGGTGTTCTCTTTTCACTCCTTTAAACCTGTTTAACTTTTGATCGCTTGTATATAACTTGTATGCTTGGCAGAGATGTTATTCCAGTTCTTGAGCACATACTGCTTTTCATTAACTTAAAGCCAGATATTTTTTGCTCTGAGTCCTCAGTTACTAATGCAAAAAATGAGATAAATTCAGATATCCATAAGATATCTATCCTGGTTTCCAGCAGGGTGACACGCACACAACTGAAAATAAGTATTTTCTTCTATATTTATTCAAAATCTACATTTCCTCATTCAATACCCACTCTTTGTTCACTCTTCAACTAAACTCAAATAGGTAAAGCAGGACATAGACAAAAGTTGTGAAAGACCTGGTAGATAAATCAAACTCCTCATGAACAATTTTTCCTTTTTTCCACCACCATCAGATTAATTTAAGCATTTGAAAGAGTGTATTTCTATAGGTCCTACTAAAACAACACACTGTAGAACATATAGAAAGTCTCTCAGCAATTTAGAGAAACACATATTTTACAGCCCTGAGAGCTAGAATATCGAATTGATCCTTAGATAAATAAGCTCTTCCCAGAGTAGGTAATTGGAACAAGTAACATAATAGCAAAAATGGAAAGTAATCACATTGAAATGAAAGGGCATTTCCCAAGTCTGCTGCCAATCTCAGTAGTCTAGAACCCCTCCTGGAAACTCCACAATGTGCAACCGTACAAAGCTCCACATGAGCATACCAGAAAAATATTAATAACTATGTAATACATGTGGGACTCCAGAAATTGGGTTAAGTAGGCAGGAATTGCTGCTTCCATCACTGGTGAAGAGGGAGCAGGAAAAGAAAAATTATTCTAGTTCTCAGAGAGAGAGAGAGAGAAAGAAAGAGGGAGATGACATGGACATCTCTGTTCCTCTCCAACCACCCTCTTCAAAACAAATTTTCTCTACCATCTTCTGGTTCCTTCAAGTTTGATTCAGCACTCAAAAGTTATGGAAAAGATTCAAGGCCACAGTGACAGTCATGCTCCCTTGGGACAGGCAGGGAACAGGACAAAGCCACTCTGCTTTCCAGTCCTTCATGTTCACTAAGAGTCCACACCTCCAGCGACTCTCTTTCAGAAAAGCCTCACCCATCCCTGAGAGCTGGAAATGTGCACTCATTTACTCACAAACAGGGAACTCTGCCAGCAGCCTCACAACCTGCAGATTTTGATTGCATTAAATTGTTCCAAAGCAGGTTTTCCTCTTGAGCCTGGAGTAGAAGGCAATTAATTAAGACCCATTCCCCCCCTCCATCGGATTAAAGCAAATTAAATGGCAGCATTAGGACAACCTTGCCTGGGATAGGGATTCTTGAAGAAGCAGGGCTTTCTCTCTCTGTCTGCACGGGAAGCTGATCCTATTACTTTGCTCAGCTGAGCTTGGATCATCTCTAAAAGGTGCCCTGTTATTCCACAAGTCTGGGAAGTGCCACTGCCATTTCCCAGACACACAAGTCCGAACACAAAACAGCATGAAGAATTTCTTCTCAGCCACTTCCATTGGAGATAAAGAACACAGTGATGGGAATTGAGTGAAAACAGCACCATGTATGGAGTATCTCCTCTTTAACCTGTGTGTGACTGCCATGTTAAACTGACAAAAGTCCTTTCCTAAGGTCATTCTTCACCTCACTGGTAAGGAAGGGAGACAAGGGATTATGGGACAACCCTCTGAGATGCCGCATTCTCCTGGAAACACTCCTGGCATATGGTCCCTGCTGGTGTGAAACAGTCATAGCTAAGCAGATGAGTGTTGAGTAATTTCTGAGAAATTAGAGATAGGTAAATCGATCAACTAAGTGAGAGCATCAAATGTACACTGGATTAATCTACTCTTTGGAGAGGATTAGAAGAAATTTTATCTCACCCAGAGCCTTTGCCAACATTTCCCATTGCATTCTCTAATTTCCCATCAGGAAATCAAACCCAAACTGTTTAAATTCACCCAGGTCCCTAATTCTGCACAGATTGAAGACTACAGTGATGCTTCAACCCAGAGACACAGTACAGCTTCCAAACACTTCCTGCATTACCTTGAAGCTTGGCTCATTCCCCACTGTGGGAATTTAACCTGCTTGAAGTGAAAATCAGAGAAAATCCTCTGCCAGTGTCTCCTATTTGCAGTTGTAATGTGCTAAGCTAGGGAACCACATTCAGGGTCAACCCATCACCTCAAGCGGAGTCTTTCACAACTGTCTTTGCTGCCAGTGCCACAGGACAGTAGGCTGGGGAAAATGGCCAAAGTGATGAAATATTGCTTTCTTGTTTTTAAGTGATGCAGAGAAAAGTGGAAACAACAGCAAAAAATATTCTCCTTCTAATTGAAAACACAGTACCACTTAATGGTCTTTGAAGTGAGTGTGTGTGTGTATTTTGTTGGGGAAGGGGGAGAAATGGATCTCTGTAACCAACACCCCAAAGGACTATAAATCAAACAGCATACAGCTGTTGGTATCAAATATAACTCCTCTTGCACTACATCAAAAAGCTTTAATTAACAACTAATTTATTCAAGTGAAAAAAAAAAGCCCTTGCACTAAATAATTGTATTATAACTGGGGGACTAGTCTGTATTTCCCCCCTCTCAAAAGCATGACAGGAGAGGAAATTGAGTCTTTAGAGAACAGCAAAGTAGAAAAATGGATCAAAGATTCAGGGGGCTTGTTGATTGGCTTTTTGAGTCAGCAGAGACCAAATCAAGCTCATTTAATGAAAAAAGCCACACTGTGAGGTCTGTTTGCTCTAGGACCTACTTTTAATAAAAATGTTTATAAAGATAAATGGCAGTGGCTCACACCAGGCATGGTGTGGACAGGTCTTGCACAACCCTGCCCACACAGTGGTGTCACTTCTGCTCCTTGCCTCTATTTTGTCATCCATGGAGAGGTCCCATGGGACAGATGGACAAGGGAGGCTTCAGCCATGTGGGGCACTAGACAGAGCAGCGAAATGTCTGCAGGGTGGCTGTCAGTGGTCTCTGAGCAGGCTCATTTGGGAGCTTATACACATTTGAACCCCAAATGTAAAAGATCAGGCTGGCCAAATCATCGCTTTCCTTTCCCTCCTGTTGAGAATCATAGTCATGGCATATCCTGCATTGGAGGGAGCCAAAAGGATCTTAAAGCACAACAGAAGGCATGTGCTGGTGCAGCTCAAGGCTTGCACACACCCAAGAATGTTGCTCTTGCAGATCAAGCGCCCATGCATGAGCATCCTTGCCCTCCAGAACCAGCCTGGCCACCAGAACCATGTGGCATGACCTGGGTCCCATCCTCTGCCAGCATCATTAAGGCATGAATTTGAGGGATGTTCCTTTCTTTTTCCCTTTTTTTCCCTTTTTTTCCCTCCATAACTTTGTGCTAGTGACGACTAACTAATCTCTGTTGAGGTAAGGTAAGTGCCATTATCCTGCTTTAATGGCTAATGAAGCTGAAGCAGAGTAAGTAGTTTACTGGTTGTCTCATCTTCAGGGTCCCATCATGCATGTTTTACTGTTCCTCAGAGTGCACTGAAGTTCCACATTAATGCTGCCATTGATTACAGTGTACAATCTTCAGGGCAGGGACTGTGATTTTCTTTTCATTTGCTTAATGAAAAGCACACTGCCTTTTAATTCCTCTGGATCCTGTTGCCTAGGTTTTAGGTGGGAGCCCCCAGGGATGGCAGCAGTGGGGGGGACAGACGTGAGGCTGTGCCACGTGGTGCCCATGGGCCAGCAGAGGCTAAAGCAGAACCAGGCTGCAGCCTCAGCACCTTTCTTTATTTTCATCCCCACCTCTGAATCAGATCCTGGATCCTGGTCCACCACCATCCACAAGCAATTCTGAAGACTCCTTAAGTCTATATATGTAATCAGGTTGTGACACAAATAATTTTTAGTAATAAGATGGTTAAAGGGAAGCATTGGGTTTGCTGCTGTAAACATCAAACTGAACTAACAGGTGCAACCTGTAAACATTATCCAACCCAGAGGACAAAAAGAATTTCAACACAGTTAATTGATTAGTTTATGGATAAAATTAAATAATTGGGTACATAATTCTAATGATATATTTCACCATAAGAATGATTTGATAGGCGGGCAAGATTTATTTTGCTTTTGTGACAGCTTTATCCTGTTAGACATTAAAAATAAAAATAATGTCCAAAAAAATTCCTATAATTCATAAAGAACACTCCAAAAAGCTTAAAAAGAGCTGAAAAATAGAGCAGCTTAAATCTTTCTGATATATTTCAAATGTACAGGTATATTCTAAAATAAATTTCAGAGGTAATCTTCAGAAGTGACATTGTTCAGGTTTTTAAACCAAAATCTAAAGTGTTTACACATATAAAGCTCTGAAAAGATGTATATATAGGTTGCTCCTAAAGAGATTTGGATTATTTTAATTTGGTAACCCTCAGCCCTAAGCATCAAGGCCAAGAACAGGATAGCTTTACACACAAAACTGAGTATTGTGGTCCTCATCTACCTCCAGTGAGTAATCACACCATTAAGGACTAACCAAGAATTTATTAGATAAGTCTCCAGCCACCCAGAACAGGTTCCAGTATTTCTGCTGACCTGTGCTGCAGAAAGGAAAACCAGAGAGCAGGACAATTCGTGGCTTCAGGGAGTGAATTGTTTCGTGACCTGATGGTCAAGATACCCACCTAGGCTCAGGTCCTGCCTCTGCCAGTGACTACAAAGATGAAAACGGCTTCATCTTTTGAGTCCTCTTTTATAAAATCAGATCTTCATCTCTGTGAGAAATTCAGTGGGTTGTGATGCTTAGGTTCCTTTGGGCATCACAAATTATAAGGAAAAAGAAAAAAGAATAATTTTTCAAGAGCAATCTTCCTACTTGCTTCCGTCAATAATGAATTTAAGCATGGTGCATAAAATCTGACAACTCTATGTTTGGCTTAAGTATCTTTTATTGTTGGCCATAAATTGTCAACTTCCTTATAAATCTGGGCACAGAATATAAATATAGTTGGTAAATGGTTCCTTGAAATTAAGTAAAAATTACAGCACACAACAGCAAGACCCAAGCTAAAAGAAAACCTTATGGTACACAGACTTCTTTATTTATTATGAAAACTCAATGCTAAATCCATGTTGCCCCCAAACCTAAGAATCCCTTTCTCCCACCTACTGATCAATTTGGGATGAGCAGAACTTCAAATTGCCCCATGCCCAAGAGAGAATGTGAGGAGGAAATGCCACCATGGGTGCTTCAAGATAGGGGTATTCTAAGCACAGCAGCATCCTTCATTCCTCAAGGGCCCTTTTGCTTTTTGCACACTCATTCTGTTTCCTGTTTCACCTCGTCCATTCCCATCCTTACCCCCTAAACAATAAAAGCTCAATGGGAATGCAAATGCAGCTCTCCATTTAAAATCCCAGCCGAGAAGGCAGTGTGTCACCCATATTTATGAGCTCTAAATGGCTTTTATCAAAGTGAGGTCGTACTAAATCACCCCCAAGCTGTCATAAATACAAATGACTCGACAAAGTCTGCAACAAGCCTTTGAGGGAAAATTATGTGATCTGCTGTTGCAGTTATGTTATATCACACGGTGAGCTCATATATTTCCACTGGCAAGGTAACCTGATCCTTCAGGGGACACTAATAGGTGAAAGGGGGACAAGAGGAATAGTGAATCAAGCAGTGCATGCCTGCACGTCTGCACACACGTCTGTGCATTCACCTCCCAGCTAAAGCTCAGACTCCTCTCCCTGTGTGGAAGAGGAGGTTCTTGTGGTTTTGGAGAATGAGATTTCTTTGGCTGACTTAATGGAGACGGGAAGCTGCCAGCCAAGAGAGTAAGATCCAGGGGCTCACCAGGGTATTTCCTATTTTAAAAATTCATGCAAAGGCATGAAAATTATTAAGATATGAACCAGAGCTATCCAGACTCCAAAGACTGGACCACTTCCAAGCAAATTAAAGGAGCCATTCCTCAATCTTAGCTGGTGAAGCCCAGGATTATAGCAGAGTCTACCGCAGGATGAAGAGGAAACACTTATAAAGGAGGCATGAACTGGGAAGTGGAAAAAATCATTGTGGGCTCCTGAGATAAGGGACACGAATTATTTTCTATTCGTTTACCTGTTTTTTATATATATGCAAACATAGAAAGACACATATACAAAGAAGGAGAAAATATGATCAGATGCCATAGACCATGACAGCAATTTGGGGTAGCCTATAGATACAGAGTTTGGGACTGCCTGCTGAGCACCATCCCCACTCAGCTCTTTGCATGCAGCCTGTCCATGATTCAATGTGGCACTGTGGGGGCTCAGAATCCACAGCTCTCCCTGTGGTCACACTGGGGTGTTGGGTCACCTCACATGCAAAATAAGTCAACACCAATGACTGTTTGTTCATATTTTCGTATCTGGGATGAAGACTGTGTCTGTCTGCTTGGCAAAGGGTTACAGCAATAAGTCAGATTGGGTTTGCTATCTCTAATGTAATAGAGGCACTATGCCAATTTTCTGCAATCCAGGTCGGATGTGGGCATTTATAATGGTACCCTTCTTGGAGAATGAGGTCTGTAACATTAAATTATATATTTTAATTAAAAGCTGAACTTACTGAGCTTGAGCTACTAAACTTGATTTTCAGCTGCCGTGAGCCTGGTGGGAAGCCAGTTGGACAGCACTGCCATTTTCCAGTGTTGAGCTTTTCATAAACACTTTGCACAGGAAACCTCCTCACTCAGGAGCTGAAGAGGCAGCCTGGTGAAATGCATGTTTGAGCCATTTATTATCAAAGGGGACAATAAGAGCAAAGCCATCAGAAATCCTGATTTGAACTCTTTCTGTTGTGATTCACCGTACTCCTTCCCCCAGATGCATCATCTCCTGCCAGTGTCAGGGAACAGGCAGCCTTTCCTGGAACTGGGGCTGAGAGTTATCAGCTCTGCCCTGCCTGCTAGAAGGCCCACACTGACAGAAAGGAGGAACTCAAGGAGCAAGCGAGCTCAACACACTGCCCAAAGAAGCTCCTTGCACTTCAAGAACTCCACCAGCTTCCACAGCTGGTCTGTTGCCAGAAGCTTCCACTGCTCAGGAAGGGAAGCAGGGAAGACACAAGGCATCCTTGAAAACAGCGAGGTGGTGGCAGGCTGACCTGTGCCGACGGTCAAGCAGCGAGGCTCACCATCTGAGAAAGGCCACCTGGAAAAGAGCCAGCTGGCTGTCCGATGTGATTAAAGACAAAATATTAAATGCTTCAGAAGAGGGAGAAATAGGATCGCAAGTCTGGGTTGCATAATCTCATGCATTTGTGTAACCAGTCTAAATAGAGCATGTGAGCTGACCAGATGTTTTTCATTTCACTGTACAGCACTGTGGAGCAAATCAGAGACCAACAAGTGCCAAACACAACAGTGGCTTTGCCAGCACTGTTGTAATCAGAGCTCAACAAAGGGCACTGTCAACCCCAATCTCCAGGCTGACAGGTCAATCTCCTGGCTGGGTAAAGAAGACAGACCGTTCTTTACACCAAGTACCTATATCTGAGATAAATATCAGCAGTAGCTGGTAAACATGGAGTTGGGTCTCAGTCATTGAGCCAAATATCAACAGAAAAAGAGCCAGCAGGATTGTGTATATTATTTGATCCCCTGTGGGAGTGATCTATAATGTAATATCTATTTATTTAGACAGAGCTGGATACTGACTTTGTGAAAGGCACTGACTTTGTGAAAACCAGCCAATATGAAAATATAGAGGAAAAATAGTATACACCCTCATTTATGATTAGAGCATCATTTTGGTCTGGAAAACTAAGCTCAGCTCAAGGACCAGTACTCAAGGACTGTACAGAGAAGATACACTGGGACAATTCTCTGAAGGGGCAACAAATTTTGCTTTATTAGGAGCCATTTTTATATCCAGATTAGTATTATACATAGATCTGTGATGAAACAGCAAACCTTAAGCAGATGCAACCTGGATCTATAATTACATGTGTGCCTTCTCCCACATTATCTTTGGTGGATACATTCACTGATCACCAAAACTCCTTGGCACCAGATAAAAAACACACTGTTGTCCTAACATAGCCTTGGGAGAGCAGTTGGTCATCTCTGCCTTAAACTTAAAAAGATAAGGATTAGTTACCATGAAGAAGTTACACTACTTTTACTAAGTGGATAACATTATACTGAAGTAACAATGATTCTAGACTGCAGTTATGTAAGAATAAGGGAAAAAATTATCCCTAAAAGCATCCTAATTCTCAGAACTGTGTGTAATGTAGGTGTCATATGACTTACTGTTGTTATATTACACTGATAAAACATGGGGTGTTGTCCTGGCGTAAAATCTTTACTGGGTTATATAGACCAGCACTTCAAGTGTTGCATGTGAAAACCATTGTAGTGCATGTTCTAAGTAAACTTTGGATACTGGTAGCTAATATAAGTGATTTATTTAAAGCTAAGTTGACTTTTCTGAATGTTCTTCTTTATTTTTTCTTTTATTTCTAACTATCACACTGAAGTGAATATGAAGCCAAGTTTGCAAGTCCGGAGGCTGAAATCCTCTCCCAAGTTGCAGCAGGTGGTACAGCACAGCTGTGGAAGCCACAGGGTGCTTCCCTGCTTTCAACTTGAGCAGCTCCAAAAGCAAGGGAGCAAGCCTTCTCTCATTCCACCCAAAACAGAAATAAACCCAGATTTTAAAATTGTGCTCACTGGGACTGTGACAGCAGGAGGAACCAGACTCTGAGTCCCACCTCTAAGCAGAGCAACAAGCACAACACCAAGGAGGAATGCATTAACACTGACGTACAAGTCATAGAATCCTAGAAGGCTTATGTTGGAAGGGGACCTCAAAACTCATCTTGCTCGAACACACTGCCATGGGCAGGGCCACCTTCCACTAGATCAAGTTGCTCCGTTGGTGCTGTCCCTGACTGTGTTCTAATACAAATTGTCCCTCAACAACATGATTTTACTCACAAAAGTAATAAAGTAAAAAAAGGCTTGTCTGGATCCTCAAAATTCCCATAGGCCTGACAGCTGGAGACTTTTTGTATGCTCTGATTTTGTATTTGCAGGTCAACAGCTATTCAGCTGTGCAAAAGAAGGATTAATTGGATATTTTGTGAGTGAGAATGGGTTGCTATACTAAAGATAAATGAAACAACTGAATTAATATACTTGTGCAAGCCTTTAACATAGGCTAAGTGCAGTGTAATGTAAGTATTGCCATCCACTGCTTCTTTTAAAGCCACTGCATTCCAATACAGCATTATTATAATGATTATTCTAGACACATGTTCTGTTTGTTCATGTTTCCTTTTCATACTTATCTCCTTTGTGCTTATCTTAGGGGCTAGAAAAACTAACCCATGAACGAATTATACCCATGTTTGTTTTGTGTGAGTGATCAAAATGTTATATTTGAACCTGCTCTGGGGATACCTCTCTGTTTATTTGTTTCTTGAGATGGTAAGAAGGATACTTTCTACAGAGCCAATTTAACTACAGTTTGTACCAACAGAAATATTTTCAGTTACAGCAAGAGGGTGACAATGGCAATGAATATAACAAATGGATCAAGCTTATTTTTGAGTCTTCCACTTGCTAAAATATCAGAAGAGAATTTTTATCTTAAACAGCCTTGTAGTAGCTGACACCTCTAGAAAAGCTTTGGTAGCAGATGATCAGAGGCTTTTTTGGACCAAAAGAGAGCAGACAATGTGATGAACCTATGGGTGACAAAATGCTGACCATCACAGCAGATCAACCTTCAGTTTGGGATCTGATTAAAAGCAGCTTCCAGGTAGTTTGGAGTTTCAGTGAGTGAATTAGTCCATTCATTTACCAAAGACTTATAGTTTTAGAAATCTATGGATTGCACTGGCACAAGTGAATGTCACAGTAGTGTGATGATAGAGAGAATACACGTAGACCTCTGGGGCCCTGAGCACCTTGACCCAGTGGGTGGCATCCCAGACTACTGCGCAGAGGTTGAAACTGGATGATTCATAAGGTCCCTTCCAACCCAAACCGTTCTATGATTCTCTGATTCCGTTCTGTAAAATCAGTAACCCAGGTGAGTTGCCCAGGCCTATTCAGTCAGTCTGCAGCTTCCTCCCAAGAGGAAGAAGAGGGGCAAACACTCTTCTCCCTGGTTACTCATGACAGGAGCCAAGAAAATGGCATGCACTTCTGTCACGGGAGGTTTAGGCTGAGCATCAGGGAAAGGCTCCTCTCCCAGAGAGTAGTCTGGCTCTGGAACTGCCTCCCTAGGGCAGTGGTCACAGCCCCAAGCCTTAAAGAGCTCAAGAAGCATTTGGACGATGCTCTCAGACATGTGGTTGTGACTATGGGGGTTGTCCTGTGCGGGCCAGGAGTTGGACTTTGATGATCGTTGTGGGTCCCTTTCAACTCAGGATATTCTGTGATTTTATGATTCTATGAATTTTTCACATTGGGAGGTCTCATTTACTGTTGCATAATTATGTGTTATGATAGAAAAGTGACCTGGCTCAAATATTAAATCCTTTCTGTCATGAGTAGCAAGTTTTTCATTAGCAGCTGAAACAAAACAGCTTTATGGGTGCAGGCTCTGAGCTGACAGAGGCTCTACCCCTCAGTTCTTTAGGTGGCCCTAATAATTCAAGCTCTGGATAAGATTTGGTCATCCTAGATGAGTACAATAGAGAACTCATAAAGATAAAAAAGAAAAAATCAGAAACTTAACAAAATAACGCAAGAAAAGGGTGGCACAATCAGAGCAAGATTCAACCATAGCAAAAAGCTGCTTCAAGAGCACAAGGCTGTGATTCTCTTTAGGATGGGGTTCATGAAACTGGCTCATAACCAGAGTCATTGATTGGAAGAACATTCATAGAAATACCTGATGACTGTCTACCTGGGGTACATAATATGTCACAGAGACTCTTCAGCAAATTCAGAGTTGTTGTCAGATTCTTAGTTCTTAAGGCCAGCAGAGATCTGAAAGGACTGACAGACAAACTTTATTTGGCTGAATCAGACACGAGGAAGGAGTTACTGCTACCAATCCATGTCCAGCTGGCTCTTCTGGACAGGGATTGCTGCCAGCCCAGTTTTGTTGGCTGTCTCTCCATCTGAGCAATCTGAGCAGGTCCTAACCCACATCCGCCCTCCAACAAGTCCAGAGTGGATGAACAGCTAAACTGAGAGAGCCAAGGGATTGACCTCCTGAAACCTCAGGGATGGAGAAGGCATGGGAACAAGCTGCCCAGATCATGACCTACACATCCCAGGTCTGCTACAGAGAATGATTTATCTGACCTTTCATCTGAGTTGTCCAAGCTGACCACTCAATTTGCCCATCTATGCCCTGACTCACAGTCAGAAATTGCCTGGCACAATGCATCCTTCAGATTACACTGGCTTGCCTGAAGATATTAGAAGATGGAGAGAACCTACCATGAGTTTTGCTCAAACAATCGTATTGCCCTTGCTGTTCAAAATGTGTTTACCAACCCTGACACAGCCTGACTGGTTATAGATTCTATTTGTTCCTGCACCTGGTCTGTCTCAGGCAATACAGAAGAAGACCCAGGAGAAAACAAGCTGCCTCTTACCGTAAAACCAAGAGGTCTCACTGCTATATGCAGTGCCCTAGAAGAAATGAATGTTTGAAACATCTAGCAGGCA
>VXBC01012131.1:196936-213152 GCA_013399945.1 Ploceus nigricollis
CCTGTAGTGGCCATTGCCCCCCGTAGCCCACACTCGCCTCTGTCCTCCTGACCCCTCCGCTCCCTCCATTCATTCTTCCAGAATTTATCCCGCTTCTTTGACTCGGCATGTGTCTGGGCAGATGTCCAAAAAACCTCCCTTCAGCAACCGGGGGGAGGAAATTCCTCCAATTCAGCCCAGGCTCTTTCCCCCTACCCTGCTTCCCGCCTTCTCTCTCCCTCTTTTTCTTGCTCCTTCTTCTCTTTTAACATGTTGAATGATTGATAACACTCTCCTTGCCTCTCTGCTGCCTGTTTCAGCCCTTTCTGCCTGGCATCTGCAGCCCTGTAGGGGAACAAGCTCTCCAAGGCGATGGGATGTTGGGGACCCCCTTTGGTTCTTTTCAAAAATTCAATAAATAAAAGAAAAGGGGAGAGAAGCACAAGGGAGTCTGGAAGGTCTGGGGAGGCGGGGGAGGAAGGGAACAGCTAGGAAAAGCCCTTGATTAGGACAAGTCCAAAACAAACAAACAAATTAAAAACAAATGCTTTGCATGTCCCCTATTCTCTGTTTGCCATGGAAAAGAGAGTGGAAAGCTTTGTTCTTTGTGTTGTTTTGCATTTTCAGGCCCAAACTTTAGGTTTGTGCAGAACTTCTAACTTCTTGTTATGCTGTTATTATGAATGAGTTTGTTGCCTTAAATTCACACTTTCTGGAGACTTTCATTTGCTTGAAGATCTTGAACTTCATGGAAAAACAAAACTGTGTTTGTCTTTCCAACAGCAGAAGGAGGTTTGTATAACCTCTANTGAATGATTGATAACACTCTCCTTGCCTCTCTGCTGCCTGTTTCAGCCCTTTCTGCCTGGCATCTGCAGCCCTGTAGGGGAACAAGCTCTCCAAGGCGATGGGATGTTGGGGACCCCCTTTGGTTCTTTTCAAAAATTCAATAAATAAAAGAAAAGGGGAGAGAAGCACAAGGGAGTCTGGAAGGTCTGGGGAGGCGGGGGAGGAAGGGAACAGCTAGGAAAAGCCCTTGATTAGGACAAGTCCAAAACAAACAAACAAATTAAAAACAAATGCTTTGCATGTCCCCTATTCTCTGTTTGCCATGGAAAAGAGAGTGGAAAGCTTTGTTCTTTGTGTTGTTTTGCATTTTCAGGCCCAAACTTTAGGTTTGTGCAGAACTTCTAACTTCTTGTTATGCTGTTATTATGAATGAGTTTGTTGCCTTAAATTCACACTTTCTGGAGACTTTCATTTGCTTGAAGATCTTGAACTTCATGGAAAAACAAAACTGTGTTTGTCTTTCCAACAGCAGAAGGAGGTTTGTATAACCTCTAATATAACACCTTATACATCAGAATCAAAAAAACATACTTAATTTTTATGTGCCATGCCACTGTACCTTATGTTTGTACATCCATGCAGGCATCTTGTCTTCATAGTTCTCAAATACCATAGGATGCTATGCTAATATCTAGATTTTGATTAGATGTTCACATTCACTTTATAATTTGGCTTTCAGGCATGAAAATCATCGAAACTGATGTTCAGGCTGTGTTATTTTAGCACTGTATATAGGACATGTTTAATAGAGATGTAAAATACAGAATCACAGAAAGGCTTGGTTTGAAATGGACCTGAAAGATCATCTCATTTCACTCACCTCTCCCTGCCATGGACAAGGTTGATATAAACCTATTACATGCAACAAACGCCCATTAATGACCTAAACATTATTATTATTATTATTATTATTANGCACTGGGCAGCATTTGCTGAGACAACAAAGCCCTGAGGCAGTTCCAGAAGCATGGGTAAAAAGGATAGATTGTTATGCCCATTTAACTGAGGGAATCTGGAGATGGACCAAATTATGAAGAGAAGGATGGAGAGAAGGGTTTGTTTTATCTACCTTAGACATTCAAGTGGCAGCTGATTCCAGACTCCATCTATGGAGAACAAACCAGCATCTCCAGAATTCTCCTAGAAAGCCCTTGAGTGACTCTCTCAAATATGATACGACTCCAGGATGTGGAAAGTTATGCCTTTTTAATCCAGCCAACATCACCCAGAAAGTCTCTGGCAGAGTTGAGATTTCTGCCCACATATTTCACTCCCTAGTCCAATGCTTGAGCAAAGAGAGAGAGAGAGTAAAATATCTGTATTTCTTAGTAATGCTACCTGTCTTCTCAATAGCAGAAAAATTGTTTCTTCAAACCAGGAGAAACAGATAGCATAAACTCTCATATTTTATTAATCAAGGTTCTGAGTTCTGAGGCTTCTGCCTGAAAATGAAAGGTAAGTTTCTGTGACATGATAATTCAAAATAAATTTGTTTGTTAAATAAACAACTCACTGGTGTTTAGAAGAAGTTACATTTTAACCTTAATAAGAAGAAAAACAAAACATAATAATCAGCAAGATTTTTTTCTTTTCCTTATTTTTAAATTGAGGCAAAAACCCTTCACTTCAGTTACATCTGTGAGAACTCTTTGTTGTATATTTATTCCTTGGTAGCTCATAAACTCTCAGCGTCCTTGCTGTTAAGTGATCTCCCTCTCCTGGGCCTGGAGGATACTTGTCATTTCTGTGTAGGTAGCAATCTATCTACCTGCTGCAAGCTGCTGACTACCTCAACAGGATCTGGGGAAGAGAAACCCTCATTTATTTATTTGAAACAACTGTAAAGTGCTGTTGGGAAATATCAGATGTATTTCCTTGTCAGATGTGTCTGCACTGAAGGTCTCCTAATGCAAAGCTGGTAATTACCAAAGGTGAAATATTCAACACAAACATCCAACCTACCAACCCAGCACTCACCCAGCATCACCAAATGACACATCCCACGAAAATAATAGCGGTAATAATCAATTTCTCAGAGAAATTTCCTGACAGAAGGCTTGCTTCCCTTGAAGGCAACTGTTAATGGTGTCCTACAAATTCAACATGACCTTCACAAATCATTCATTGGTATCTGCAGCCTAAACATGTAAAGACTGGGAAACTGAATTGCTTTCAGAGAAAATAGTTAGCTCTTGATTTCTAAACTCTGCAAAGATAACTCAGAAGTCTATGGGGAAATAATTATATTCAAGCCCCCCAAAATGTCATAGAAATAGAACCGTTCATGTCCTGGCTCAAAACATTGGGTGGTCGTATCTGCCAATTACTTTAAATTTTTTTTTTTTTTTGCTTCACCTACCCCTGCATTTATAGTATGGCCTTTCCAGTATAAATATTGCAAAATTCTAGGTATGAAAAGTGAGATGCAGCCGTTTGCTGCCCCACTGCCTGATGAAACCTTCCCAGTGAAAGGTGCCACTAGGAAATCCTGGAAGCCCAGCCCAGAGCTGGCAGCCTCTCATCCCCTTCAAGCAACTTCATGGCTCAGCTTCAGGGATAGGAGCTCCCAGGGGTGTCAGTGTGAGGAATTTGTCCCTGCTGGGTCCTGAATGGAGGACTGATAAATGAGAGGCACATACTTTGCGTTGAGAGATGAAACCTCCCCAGACTGTCTGGGGCAGCAGTGCTTATCTGGTGTCCTCTTTCCAGACCTCTTGCTGGTTTTGAATGTGAGGCCACTGCAAATGATGTCAAGCCACATATTTGAAAGCAATATGGGTTTATAGTTTCAACAGATGTCTTTTTTTTCCATTTGAATAGTACCTGTAAAGTATCTGTCTCAGTACTATCCCCACAATAAAGCCCAAGCAATTAAATGTTTTCTTGAATAAGAGACATGACCTAAGCTTTTTGCACTGAGGTGAGAGTTGTCTCCTTTTTTTGTGGCCAAGCATGCAACTAAGTCCCCATCTTTGACTTAGATTTAGATGTAAATTCAGCTAAAACCACTACCACTGGAGATCCGCCAAGCTCTCTCTAACACCATCTCCCCTGCGCACCTCATCCCTGCCCCATAAAAACAACTGCAAGGATCAACCCAAAATCCCACTGGCATTGCTCTGCTCTGTGCAGCCATAGCAGGAACCATGTTTCAATGCCCTGAGACAGCAGTGCAGTGTTTCTCTGACCTACTAGATGATGGAGAAGTGAATGTAAACGCATCGCTATCAATTCTCTTTCCTCTCTCACACAACAGACAATTCCCATTTACATCTATGAGCCAAACTTTCATGTGTTTTTTGGTTTTGTTTTGGTTTGGTTTTTTTTAGGTCTGTGGAATTGCTAGAATCTTCCCCAAAGAAAAGAATGTATTTATCAAAATCTATGACCATAGAAGTAACTGCAGGCTTTATTCTGAATGGACCCAGTAGGTTTTAAACTATTTTGCAACCATTAGCAGCTAAGGACTCAAAATGTCAATCTCATTTGTCATGGGTGCAGAGGGGAATAAATGTCCATTACCAATGATTTTTTTATGATTCCACCGAGAATGCAAACCAGAACAAAAAAAATATGGGGTGGACTAATAATTTCTTCCCATTTATTCAGTAGCTTTAGGTACTTGATTTTGAGCAAAGTGTAATTGGTCATTGGTATGTGGCAGCAGGACAATGAGGCAAAGGGAAGAGAAGATAGAAATGGATTGGAAAGATTTACATAGAGAGAACGTGATGGGGCAGAAAGGAGTCTATAATAAACAGGGAAGGCAGCAAATCTAATTAATAATTAGTATAATGATATCAGCTGTAGGCCTTGCTCTGGTGTGCCAATAAATCAGACTCTAAGCCCTGTGAACCTCATGCCTTTGCTTCTGGTTGTACCCATAGTCTGGGACACAATAAAATGGATATAAGTATCTTTAGCTATATATGCAATTATATATTTATCTGTATCTATATTATTTATAATCATATCTGTATCTATGCCTATACTAGTCTATCTCCATCTCTATCTGTATTTCTGTCTCTCACTCCATCTGGATCTCTATCTCCATATCTATCTTTATCTACTGTAGGGCAAACATTTTTACTTAAAAGTTTACAGAACACAGAGAATGGCTGCCTGCAGGGTAGCACAGAAATTTAGAGGAGAAAAACACACAACAAAAAGAAAAATTATGAAAACAACAAATGAAAAATTATACATCCCTTCATTGTCCTCTTCAAAATCAGTTTTTAAATGATTTTTTTTGACCAAACTTTGCCTGCATCCTTCTTGCCCTGGGTAGAGTTTAAGCTCCTGGTTTTCCCTAAGTAACGTATGACTTTAACCTGAAGGGCAACATTATCATTTGACCCGTGAGAGTGTAAGCCTGAAAGATCATCAATTCCCTTAAATTGGTGGCCCAGTCACTCATTTAATGCCTCCATGTCAGCTTGAAATAAGACTTACAGTTTGATAGGTCAGAGTGAAAAAGGGAGGATGAGAGGGGGGAAGAGGAAAAAAAAAAAAAGACTGATTGCCATGGCAATAAAATAAAAATAAAATTAAAAAAAGAAAAAAAGAGGAAACACTCCTCAGTGAAAGCATTGTCAAAAAAATATATATGGGGAGGAGAAATTTTACAACCTCCTGTAACCCAGTGGTCCTGAGGTATTGCCTTTCACCATCTACCCAGGAACAGGCCTCTGAGAGGTTGTAAAAACACCATCTATTATTCCAGAGACCCAGGCATCATCTGAAGGGGCTGTCTTGTAGGGAGAAGCTTCGCTCTCTCCCCGTATGCGGGGCCCAGGCTGAGAGCAAAACCCCAGAGAGGGCGAGTGGGGTGCTTGGACCCCTCCAGCTCCTGTCCTGGGGTCCCCACAGCATCCTCCAGCCCTTGCAGGGTGCTGCCAGGGTGCTTTGTGGATCCAGCTGCAGTGCTCACTTCTGCCTGCATTCTTGTATTTGGATGCAAAATATGCCCAGGCTCTCACTCATCCCTTCTCTGAACCCACTGTCTCTTCTAGATTTGTTTGTCCTTGCCCCATGTCCCTGGTTGGTCTTTGGTCATTGCTTTTTCTCCCTAATTCTTAATGGTCTAAGCTGAATTTCCCATGTTTGTTTTGGTTTTTTTTTCCTTTCTTTCCCCCATACTAGTGATTTCTGGTATTTTTCTCCTTTTTCCTTTCCTGAACAACCTGGCAGCAATAAACACAGCAAGGGAAATTTTCCTATAAAGTGTGCTGAAGAAACTCTTGGAGGCTGCAAGACCTATTAGGCTGGTTTATATAGACAAAATAATCAAAAAGCAGCAAGGACACCAACTCTGGAAACCAAATCAAATCATTCACATGCCCACAGAGACGAGATAATAAAAACATGTGCACTGAGATAGATTTCTCTAACAAGGACCCCAAAGAGGTGGTGAACTAGTGGTTCATCCAGAAATCTGACCACAGCAAGCTTGCACTGGCCTTGTCCTTCTCCCCCGTGCTTCACTGTAAGATGCTATCAGTTTCCACTGTTACAAAGCTCATATTTCAGGCTTTTTTTTTGTTTTGTTTGCTTGTATGTTTGTTTGTTTTATCCAACAGTATACTCATGATGGAATGAAGACTTTAGTTGCAGTGTTGCTGTCTGGGACAGGGACAAACCAGGACAAGTGGTTTCACCCTCATTCCCTGTGTCCTGTGTTTGGACTACACTCAAGGTTCATCTTTACAGATGAATTTCCATCCCTAGTTTTCAAGCCCACAGGCCAAGGTGTGTACAAACCCATCACACCATCCCCATTGCTCAGTGTCTCCGTTTTAATGGGTTTGCTTCCAAAAAGGCACGCAATCAATCCTAAACAGACTCCTGAAAGAAGCAAAGCTTAGCTACCATGACTGACACCTTCTAGGTCCCGCTTCTCCTTTTGCTTTCCAAAATGTGCATCCAAGGAAGGACAAATGTCATGCCAAGGGTGAGAGCCCTCCTACAGATGTATCTTCTCAACTGGGTCGTGATCTGAGACTTAAGGATTTTTAAAGTATTATTATAAAATCCTCAAGTGCAGCAAGTTTTCAAGTAGGTGCAGCCAGCTACAATTTCTGCTGCGGGGAGCCAATTGAGATCTTTAGTGAATGAATCCATCAGCTTTTCCTTCTTGGACATGAAGGGACCATGGCCATAGGATCTCAGGTCACAGATGGGGCCCAACAAATACCTTGAGTCACCCTGGAATTTCAAAAATGTGATGGAAACTGATAGCACCTGAAATCTGTTTTGGTTTTTGCTCATGTTCAGGTGCCTCTTGCAGCACTGGTGTCCTCATTCCTCTAGCCCTGGGGTGGATTAAGCCAGCTGACCCCACACCTTGGGTCAGAGGTGGGGCAAGAGGGAGGATCCAACTCCCATGAGCCCTGTTTATGTGGTAATGGAAAGCTCTTAGCCATGTCCAGTGTAAAAAGTGCTCCCTGATCAAACAGGGCCTTGGCACTCTACCAGGCACTCAAGTGTGACTGAGCATCCAGCCTCCTGCTGCAGAAGGTGGGTCAAATTTATAGCCTGTCCTCCCCTTCTACAGCCAGGGACCTTGGAGAAAAAGGCAGCTGCTCCTTCCTGGAGCACAGGACACCTGTTACTTTCTGTCCTGATCAATGGCCAGAGGATTCTGGGCATAACACAGCCTAGCACGGTCCCTTGAGCAGCACCCCAGCCATGCAGCACCAGTTCAATCACAGATCTGGCAGTGAGGAGGGGGAGAGACGGGGAAGGGAACATGGAGACAGAGACTGCCAAAGTGATGGAGGGAGGAATCAGTGTCAGATTAGGTGGGACCTGGAGCAACCTGATCTAGTGGGTGGCATTAATGGGTGATTCTGTGATCCCACTGGCATTCCTTAAACTTCTTTTCAGTGACTGTTTTGTTACCACTTGCCAAGACAATGATCAAAAGTGGGAAGGAAATAAAAAACATCTGAATTGATGTTTTTTTTCTAAAATTCCAATGATCTGAATGCAGCGATTTGGAGTGGAGCTGCAACAAGGTGCATGAGACACACGGTAGGATCTCTGCCCCTTTTCCCTGTCCCTGGGGAAATACAGCAAACGGATGAGCCTTGTACAGCCCAGGGTTGGAGCATATGAACTAATGCTCTTCCCTTCCCTTTACCATACATCCACTAGGATGCTGTTTCTCACTTGTTCTGCAAAGTGCCTCCGGCAACTTCCTTCCCTGTGCTCTGCACAAAAGCTATATCCAGCATGAAATTATTTCATCATAGTTCTTTAATTTATTTGCTTAGGCAGCCAATTTTGCCTTCTTGTCTGAAGATCAGAACAACACCCATCCCTTTTCTTGTGCCATTTAATCCTAAATTTCACCTCCACTACATGTGGCCAAATATATTAAAATATATTTGTAAAATTTGATCAAATAATCAATACATAAATATCAGTATCATTAAAATTCAAGAACGACATAAACACAGCAACCAATAAGCTTCCTGAGAGTTATGTGGTCTGATGAGGGTTTTCTATAACAAACCATCTTGTAAAATCACCTAGAGAGTTTTTTTCTTGAAGGTCTTTTTATACAAACCTGTATCCTCATCCAGGGAGGGCATCACTACTTACACACAATTGCTGGCAGAGTTCCCAACGTATAAACTCAAGAAGAGCCATTTTGTCACATTCACCTATACAAAATGCTCAGTTCAAGTCATTTTGAAATCAGTAGAGGATAATTACTGAGGTATTTATTAACACAAAAGATGCATTAGTACAAAGAACTATAGAACCATAGAACATCTTGAATGGAAGGGACCTTACAGATGATCCAGTTCCATGCCCTGACATGGGCAGGGACATCTTCCATTAGACCAAGTTGTCCAAAAAAACTTCCAGGAATGTGGCATTCACAACCTGAAAATCTGTCTTTCTCCAGCTCCTCCTATCTATTTCAGCTCTACAAGGCATTGATGACTGGGAACAATTCCCACAAACTGAAACAAATCAAACAGGGAAAGCAAACAGAAACAAACAAAGAAAAAACAAGGGACAGTTGAATCATAACACAATTTGTCTCAAATTTGTCTTCCTGTCCCTTAAAATAATTAAATTTCAAGGCACAGAAGTAATTTCCATGTAATTTTCCATCTTGGACCTTGGTGAACAAAGAATGGGGAGACAATAAAAAGAATAAAAGAGCATGCTAAGCATACAAGTCTAAGCATCCACACTTGCATCCCAGAAAAAAAAATTAGAAGAAACCTCCTCAAAAGAAAATATAAATACCTAATATGAGGAAACAGAATTTTATAGGTCTAATTGCATAACTGTAAGTGCATGCACAATTCCCATTTCTGAACATAAAAAATAAATCTGCCAGGAAAGCACCTATCTTTACGGATATATATTGAATTGTCCAAGTGTTTCTGGATTGCCTGCTTGTTAAGCAATTCTATCAAGTACTCTTATGGTTTCATTCTGCCCAGCAGCTTCCTCTGTAACCCACAACAATGGTATAAAAATGTGGCAAGCCCTGAAATATCTACATAAACATTTTACAGTGCACAGTCATGTGAAATAATTTGAATGATACTACTCTTACAAGAGAAGCCACATTGGATATCTGATAGCAAGAGCCAACATGACATTATTACTAATAGTATTAGTAATAGGAGTATGAGTGGGATTGTTATGACTATTGTTATTATTATTAGTGTTAAATTCCTTTCCTATCATTAACAAGATCACTAAATCACAAGTTTATTTATGGATACTTGCATTAGATACAAAATACCACAACACAATCCCAACAATCCCAGACAAAGAGAAATTTCAGATCTAGATTTAGGGAAATACTTTTCACCTTGGGCCCATCTCAGAAACTTCTATGTCTAATAAGATATCCTGGATATATAATTGCAGGCTTGCCAGACCAGTAACCAGGACTGGGATTGCTTTTCACTGCAATGAGACTGTTGCTTCTGATGAAACCCATTATGAGTTTGGCACCCACCAGTGATGCCCACCAAGCAAGATGAACTTTTGGGAAAGCAAGAGTTGGTGTCCATTATGAGGGGAGGAAACAAAGCCTGAATCCTCAAAGCTGTTGACTCTGAAAATCTCTCTTTTCTTAAGATGGGTGCAACCCAAGGCAGGCAAACTCGTGCATCCAAGACTACACTGGGCATGGTTTCATACTGATGAGAGAGGCTGCAGGGCAGATTTCAGATTTACACCTCACACAGGATTTTTCAGTGACAACTTTGCTTCAGAGAAACTGTTTCACTCCCAAGTGCATGCCAAGAAAAACACGGTCCGAGTCATCTGGCCACTATATTTGATCACCCACCTCCTTTTTTAACTAATGGGCTAGCACACAGCCTCTGCTGCTGACCAAAGGGCATTCAGCTTAGAAAACACTAATGCGTGAAAACGTCTGCAGGCTGACTACGTGAACAGCAATATACATTTTTAATTTGAATAATATGCAGTGTTTACCATAATTAGACAGCACATTAACATGATTAAACCAGCGCTGCAGATCAAAGTGGCAAGGCACCCGTCTCGAATCCGAAGCCTTTATTGCCGGGAGAACTGTGTTGTGCTTGTCCATTGAGTGATTGCTTGCCCTGCCCTTTTGCAGTGTGAGTTTGAAGCTGTCATTGCAGGGGGGCAAAATTTTCTCTGACAAGCAAACAAATCCATTAACATGTTAACAGGTCTTGCATGTACGTGTGGAAAATATTAAGGATGCCAATACAGCAGCATGGTTAGGAGGGTAGTATTTATTCCAAGACAACAATATTCTCAAGTTTTACTATGGGAGGTGATGTGTTTTTACCTATCCTGAAAGGCTGGAAATGAATTTATTTTCAACAGTAGTTAAAATAACAGAACTAGGAATCAGCAGAACTTACTGCTATTTTTATCTGCTGGTTGTTGATCTCTAACTTTAGCATCCATCAAATGGCCGCAATTATATTGCTATGTGTGATTGCTTTGTGTACGCCCTCCAAGTACTCCAAATCACAGTCTGCTCTCCTACTCGTTCCTGGGAGCCTTGCCATTGATTTTAATCAGGCCAGAACTTCACCCTTGTTTCAGCCAGCAGAAATCCTGGCAGCAGACTTTTTCTCTGAAGCAAGCCAAATGTGATGGAAAGTGGAAATGATGGCAAATGGGCACAAAGGCTGCCCACACATTTAAAAGTGGAACTGTCCAGTTGTGGAACTTTTAAGGATGTTGGCTGCTTTTATTTAATTCTGTGTGTTGCAGGAATGTGAGCATGGATTTCTTTAGAGACATGGCACAGACGTGTCTATAGACACAGAAAGGAAAAAAGATAATGATCAAGCTTTAAGTAAAAGTAGATGGTGATTCATAAATCCTTTCAGTTCATACTTTCAGTTGCAATATTTTTTTTCCCATTACACTAGATAAGCACTCTTGGTTTTACACATGAAGGAATTTGGCAACAAAAGTTATTCCAAAGTACAGCAGCTGCAGTGCATTAAGAGTGCTCTAACCATTAAAGGGCATCTGGAACATCTCAAAATTAGTATTGCATCAGGCCACAGGCCACAGAGATTTCAATACAATGGGCACACTTCAATTCATTCCAGCTTTAGCCGTGTTCCAGCACAACATCTAGTGCTTAAGACTGGGGAAGCCCTTGCAAGCTGCACCAGTTTTGTGACTGTCAGGGAATGATTTTCAGCATATAATCTTCAAAGCAAAGTGGAGTAACCCACAACACAGCAGCAAGATCATATCTTAATTTTTACAAATGCTTTGCTTATGACATGAATGCCTAAAGTCAATAAAATGTCCTTCTGAGCAAGGTGCGATAAAAACTTGCAGGGCATCTTGCAGAGTGTGAGCTCCAAATGCCTGAAGCAAGCACAAGGTGGGATTGACACAGAGTATAGAAGTAGAAAGAACATGATGACAGCTGTAGATATTGTTTCTCCCTGACATCTTGGTCCCATTTAGTGTAGTTTAACAGTGGGGTCATCTGAGGAGGTGGGGGTTGAAGACAAAGAGAGGATGAGGTGATGGTGAACAGACAACACCAGCTCTTCTATCTTCTGCCATGGCTGGGGGCTAGGGGTGTCTGTGTGAATGGATATGGAAGAGGAAAAAAAAAAAAATTTGTGTGTGTGTTGCTGGGCATAGTGGAGTGTGTAACTATGAGGTTTACACAGCCATTGTTGTGGTGAAGTGTGTTGATGCAAGTTAAGAAATCTCTATGAGATAATCTCACCTAAGGGTTGGGTTTTGAAGCAGAAAGATGAGAATGGGATATTCGGGACTGTCCTGCATGAATCCATACCCACTACCAGGAAAGATGGGTGGTTCACCACATTCTTCAGCAGTGAAATACAATAGTGAGCCCTTCAAATAATCTCACTCCCTGCATACAGAAAAAAAAAAAAAGGCTTAGAAGATCAGGAAAAAAACCCCAAACCACAGTGGTTTATTTCTGCCTTAAATCTTTTCTGTCATTCCTAGAAAACCAAACGTAACCCTTCCACTGGAATTCAAGGGGACATGAGAGCTGAGCTCTGCTGGTCTCTTTTGAAGACTTTTGATAAAAGGATGATAAGAGCAATATAAGAGAGATAGGGAAAGAAATACAGATCACAAGATAAGCACAGTTCAGCAAGAAAAGGACTCTAGGTAATATTTTCTCATGTCTCAGGGCTTTTGACAAGAGGAACAAACCATTGCTAGTAAAAAAATCCAGAATTTAATCTCTGTTTCTCTCCATTTCCAGCTTTATCTGGTGTTTTCCTTGCTTCGAAGATGCAGAAACTAAAGTAATCCAGAGGTTATCTGTGTGCTCCCACAATATACTGGGCTGGGACATGCAAGGATCAGTCCTGATGGGGCTTTATGCTTGCAAGGGCCAAATATTTCAGCAGGAGAAGAAGATTCTGGATACTCCATGTTCAACAATGTGGATGCTGTCAAATCCCCAGAGGACTGAACGTGCACTGGAGGACCCAAAGGCACCTCCCCATCACAACACAGCACTTGCTCTCTCCTGGAAATGTGAGTACAGAGAAGCAGGGCTTCCCCAAGCCTGACTTCAGTGCTTGGAGGCAGAGCAGGGAGAGGAAGGGTAGATTTATTCCCCTGAACTGAATGGCTGCAACTCCACTTTAGGCAAAGTGTGTCTCACTGCAGCTGACTGTGCAGATATAAAAAAAATTAAGGAGTGAAGTGGCTTCATTTGTGAGGCTTAGCTGCAGGCCCAGCCATGGTGGTGGAGCTGGCAGTGATGGTCTGCTGTGGCCACAACCAAGGATGGCAGACCATCTTGCATGGGTGAAGCTCCTAATCCCTCTCCATGGCACTAAACTCATATCAGCTGGAAGCAACACTGCTGCAGGAGACACACAGAACCAGATGTGTCTCCTTAGCCTTGTAAAAGTCCCTATACTGAGGAGGGATGTTGCTGAAGGGATCAGCAGTGCCCCTGGGACTTGGAACTATCAATCCCTGCTGTTGGAGCAGCACCAGCCTCGCAGAGATGACATCCCTGGCTGTTCATGCTCTCCCTACCCTCTGGTGAGATGTCATTGCATAATGACTGACTCAGATCAGCACCACCTTCACAGCCCAGGGTGGCTCGAGGCATAATACAATATATATTCCATGTTTGTTCCCCAGGCCTTGGAAGTATAGATCATTTTTAAAGTGGCTAAGGGTTGTGACCTGTCTCCTGGACTATAAATCTAAGAGGACAATGTACTCACTCTGCTTCCCTCCTCATACTCTTGACAAAAAAATGATTGTCTAAAGACTGAGCGGGAGAGAAGTGTGCAGTTTTACTTCACAGGCTATCAAAAGCAGCTACCAAATATGTACACTCTGTGATGATCTGAGCATTGAAAAGGGGCTCTATTAAGAGTTTACCAAATAGAATAATAATAACAAAATAAAAATAATAATAAAAAAATAATGATACGTGTCCTTTCCCACATAGCCTGAGTTTGCTGGGTGGTGTGTATTTGCAGTGAATTTAGAAGGACTAGAGATAAGAGAGAAAACAAAGCTACAATATTCTAGATCTCTTAGAGATTATAAAGGAGAAGGCAAATAGAGTCTGATAAATTGGATCAATCCCTGCCTTGTGTTGCTGTAGGGTTTCTTATGACCCCGAAGCCTTTAAATGGTTTCTCATAAAAAATACTGGTTCATGTAGGTCATTGCACATATGAGCAGATGATTCTCTCTAGCTCTGGCCTAAATGTTTTGTGCAGCCATAAACCACCTGGGACACCACACAGGTCCTGTCTGTGCACATTAGCTGGATTTAAATCTGCAGGATCAAACAGCAGTGAGGGAAAAGTGCATGCTCCTTTTCTCCCAAAGAATCACAAATCTGGTGCTTTCAGACTATTAAACCCACTTCACTTCAAAACTGTCACTTCTTATGATACAAAAGCCTTGAGCTTTCCTTCCCAGAAAGGAAAATACAGAAGACTGTCTGAACTTCTGGGCACTTTGGGCATTGCCTTCAGCATCCCCGTGGCTTGCCAGGTCTTCAGAGTTCTTTAACACCTCTGCACTGAGCTGCACTGCAGCCCTGTGATACTCCTCTATAAAGCCTGTCAGGATCAGCACACCCCTTTCAATACCAGTGCTCTCCCACCTTAAAAATAGCAGCAAAGGGTTGGATGTGGGGAGAAAAAAATTATTAAAATCCAATTTCCTAGAAAGGCTTCATCCTCATTCAAGCACGAGAAAGAACAGGCTCCTTTCTAGCTTTTCCAGACCCAAAGAAGCAAGACGAAATGGCACAGATGATCTCTCCACGCTCCTTCTCCATGAAGGTTAGCAGAGGGACAAACTCTCTTGTTGTGTGCACAGATGTGGCATGCATGGATAATTTTTTTTCAGTCCAGGCTGCGAAAGGGCTTTTGAGGAATGTTTGCTGGATATGCAGGTTTTGCCTTCAAAAACAAAACTTCAGGGAGGTGTGAGCTCAGAATGGGGGATGCCATCACAAGTTTTAAACAGCACAAAAGCACAATTGGATGGGAGAGAGGGTGGAGCAGAGGGATTAAGGATGGAAATAGAGGAAGGCCATGGCAAAATATTCAAGGTATTCCTTGTAGTTTTTTAGCTGCTGGTGTCAGCCCCTTACCATACATAAATCAACACAACCCCACTGACCTGGGGGGACCCTGCCAACAGGTGCCTACAGGAGATGTGTCCAAATCTAGACTAAGACCATGTCTCCCATTGGAGCCAGATCCACAGCCCTGGCTGGCCAGTGGCAGGATGCCCACAGGAGTCGTGGCACCGGGTGAAAGAGCCGAGGAGAGCTCCCTGATCTAAAAGGAGCATCTGCGCAGGAGCAATGTCCATCTGTCTATCCGTCGAGGAGCACATTCTGTCCTGGCTGTCAGACACAGCCCTGTGTACATTGCTGCTCGATCTATATTTAGCCCCTGATGTAACTAGAGTCAATAATATTCCATTAAGGCAGCTGCTCCCAGCTCCCAAATAGGCTTTCCTGTGGCGGCTCCACCTACGCATGTCAAAAATCTGGACATATACAGCAACAAAACTTTCCCGTGTTTATATACACAGTGGTACAGTTTTGAATAGAAAATATACGACTGTTAGCACAGCTTAACAGCCTGCTCTATAACAGTAGCAGCCCTTTTTTTTTTGCAAGAGACATTGATTCTCCTTGTCCAGAGGGTGAGTTTAAAGGGCTTAAGCTTCCCTGCAAGTCAATATTGGCCTTTCCCTTTTTAGGGTATGTTTCTGCATTGGAGCATTCCTTATCTCTGCTGCTGATGACGGGTTTGGTGAAGGGTTTTGTGGTGTTTTCTGGGAAGGAAGAAGTGCTCATGAAAAAGAAGACTCGCTTTCCAAATCCCACACTTAAGCCTGTAAGAAGTTTACATCTGGTGTTTTGTGTTACTTAAATAAGGACCTGAGCCAGGCAGTGCATGAATATTCCTGCATGATTGCTTTTCCAAAGGAAAATTCCAATTTAAACATTTTGGGTTTCCTTTTACTTTGCCATGAAATGCTACAGAAGGAATTGCAATGCAAAGCACTAGAAAATTGCAGCTCTCTTCCACAGCCCAGAGAACTGCTGGAATTATGGGGATTACCAAGAGAAAGAAAAGTTAAAGGTACAGACCTGAGATCACAAATGGGAAGGGAGGAAAATCTCATATAGGCTCTGCAAAAGACCCATATTCCCTTCTACATGTTTATAGTGAAAATGCATATTTATATATATGCATATGGATATATACATATATATATATAGTGAAAGTACAATAAAAAGTAAAAAAAAAAAGTTGAGTAAAAAAAATATTCAAGAAGTACAACTTCTTGACCCAAAGTTAGTACTGCCAGTGCTCAAACCATTGGCCTT